>CAUYQV010094474.1:0-52285 GCA_963574575.1 Galagoides demidoff
CTAGATGTTGACAGACAGCTACAAAATATATCTTGAACCTAGCCACTTCTCTTTGGTCTCATTGCTATCACCTTAATTCAAACTGACCTCATCTCTCACTCAGTGTATGTGTCAGCTATTGCTATGATAATGCTGCATAACAAACATTCCCCTCCAATCTCAGTAACTTACCACACAGACATTTATTTTTCTTGCTGATAGGTTTGTGTGTCATTTGTAGAGGCCTAAAGGTTCTATAGGTCTCATTCTGTATGGACCAGCAGCTACCCAAGATGTGTTCTGCTCATGGCATTTGATGGATGCATGAGAGGGTAAGCCAAACCCTGCAAGTGCATTTGAAGCCTCAGCTTGTGTTCTATCCATGAACATTCTATGAGTTAGAGCAAGTCATATAGCTAAGCCCAAAGACTACTGGGTGGAAAGGAATGCTCCTCCATGTCAGGGAAGCAACAGCCAGGAAGGGAAGAAGATATGAGGGCAAATAATATAATCTACCACACCTGGCCTACTGTGACAGCCTCTATTATGGGCATCCCTCCCCAAACCACTAGAAGAGCCATTTGTCAGGAGAAAAATTTGATCAAGTTGCCTTTCTGCTTAAAACCCCTTAGTGCAGTGATTTTTAACCAGTGTGCCACAGCAGAGAGGATCTTAGGTGTGCTGCAAAAATGTTTAAAGATCATTAATTAAATTATGTTTGAAAGAATTTCAAAGCACAGTAAGTATATTCCCTTTTTTACTCTTTTTTTTAATCAACATAATTTAAGTGTGTGGCAGAAGTTTAATTCTAGGTTCAAGTGTGCCATGAGATAAGAAAGGTTGAAAAACACTGTCTTACTGGCTTCCCATCACTTGCAGGAAAAAGTCTGGGTTTTACTTCAGCCTGCAAGGTTCTGGGCGGCCTGGCGCCTGCCTACCACTTGCACCATTCGCCCCTCCTCACTCTGCCCAAGCCACACTAGCTCTCTCATGGGCTAACCATGACACTTCCCAGCTCCTGGCCCTTACGCATCTGTTTCCTCTCCCTAGAAGTTCATCTCCATCTTCTCCCTGCCTTCTTGAAAAACTCCTCCTAGTCCTTCACATCTCTACTAAGGTGTCATGTCTTCAGGGAGGGCTTCTTGGCCCCTTCCACTCTGATACCTGGATCTTCTACTTGTACATTCCCTCCACTTTCTGTTATGGCTGAATTGTGTCCTTTCCCCCCTCCCCACATTTATGTTGAAGTCCTGACACCTAGAACCTCAGCGTGTGACTATATTTGGAGGGAGAATCCTCAAAGAGGTGAATAAGTGAAAATGAGGTCATGAGGGTGGGCCCTAATTCAATGTGACTGGTGTCCTTTTAAGAAGAGAGAATTGGGGCACAGTCACACATAGAGGGATGACCAGGGAGGAAGTGGCCATCTGCAAGCCAAGGAGAGACGCTTCAGAGGAAATCAGCCCTGCTGACACCTTGACCTTGGCCTTCCAGTCTCCAGAATTGTGAAAAAATAAATGTCTATAGTTTCAGCCACTCCGTCTGTGGTGCGCTGTTAGGGCAAATTAGCAAAATAATTATACTTCTGGTACTTTCCTTCACTGCATGAATCACCATTGTTACCACATGTGTGATGTGTGATTTCCTATGTGTGCTGGTCTTGCCCACTAGGCTGTAATGGTGGTGCAGCCAAACAGGGACCCCGTCTGTTTTACCTAGCACAGTGCTTAAGCACATAGTAGGTGCTCAAAAGAGTATCTGTCTGAATGAATGAATGAACAAATGAGCCTCTTCTTAGGTAACAAAGCAAAGGCAGAGGCAGGAGAGATGGACGGACTCGGAGCGGATCCACCCTGCAACTTGCCTCGCTGTGTCACCTCTCTTTGTTTGTTCCTAACGACCCTTCCAAAGTAGAGCCGTTCAACTGTGAGATTTGCAATTTGATTTACTCCCGAGTGACATCATAGCCATCACCATGGCAACACACCCAGCGATGCCTGTCTGCCAGACAGAATCTCTTCCATCAGGAAAGGGCAAATGGACACCTAGGATGGAACAGAGCCATTTGCGAGGCACAAGCATCAGCCGTCACTGCCCTCCCTGCAGCCAGGGCCTGGTGGAGTGGCTGCTGGTGAACAGGGATGTGTGTCCCTGTGGGGGGCAGCGCCACTGCCTTCCTCAAAACTCTTTGTCTTAGAGACAGGCTGGCTAGCCAAAAGCAAATGATGTAGGCGGGGGCCAAGCATAGTACAGCCCTGCCTGGCTGCCCTTCATCCCTGAAAACCCTTGGGTGGTAAACAGTGCTATTCTCCTGCCTGTCTGACGCTCTCTCCTCTTTTCTTACCGTCCCTCCTGCCTGCCTTTCTATCCTCTCTTTCTCTGACTCCTTCACCCTCCATTTTCTCTCTGTTTTTGTCAACAGCTATTAAGAACCTGCTGATTGTAAGGAATTGTGTCAGGCAGACGTGGAGTATTAATTGGTGACCAGAAGGGACTTCTCTGCCTTATGGAAAAAAAGAGTGAAACCCCCATCTTTGCCCTTTGGGAGGAGCTCTGAGGTCACATTATGGGGTGGGGGCGTTGAAGAGGAAAGAGACATTACGAGTATCCCAAGTAAAACCTCAGAACACTTTTGTTGCTGAGACAGAATTGTAAGTGACAGCTGGGTGTAGTTGAAATACTCTGAGTAACACTGCAACTATGGAAGGGGCTAATTGGGATACTGTGGGCCAGTCTGGGAATCCAACCACAAGCTTACCTAGGCAAATGGATTCCACATTATAAACTGGTAGGCATGGCTGGGTGCCCACAGCTCAATGGTTAGAAGGCTAGCCCCATGCACTGGGGTTGGGGGGTTCCAACCCGGCCTGGGCCTGCTAAACAAACAAAAACACATGCACACTGGTAGGCACTATCTTCATATCAGCTGAGAAATCGATCTGGTGGTCAATTCCCCTGTTTGTGCCTCTCAGGGGAGCTCAGCCCTCCTTCATGCCCAGAACCAAAGGGACAAGAAACTTAAAAACACAGCACAATTTTATATAGTGTTAACTGAACAGGAGGGCTGGCCACCATGAGGCAATGTAACCCATAGAGCTGATAGAGGCTTGTGTCACAGGGACTCAGGCTCCCATTCTGGTGCTGCTGCTGCCTGGCTGTGTGATGTCCTTCAACAAGCCTCAGTTTTTCATCTGTAAAATGGGGATAATGCCATTTATATTCCAGGACCATCGTGGGGAGTGAGGACATCCCATAGAAAGAAACTGGTGCCCAGAAGGCCCAGAGACAATGCCAGCTGTTTCAGGAGCTTCTGTGGGAGGCAGAGCCTGCCTTCCAGCCGCCCCCATGGTGGAAGTGTCAATAGGAAGAATGGGGCATTGAGAGGTGCCTCTGGAGCTGACCCCGACAGAGGAGCTGCGGCAATCTGCCTCTAGAAAAATCTCAGCCAGCTGCCTGGCCCCGGGGGAAATCCAAGCCTGACGCCTTTGCCCAGACTCTGAGATGCTTCCTAATTGTTGATCAGGAGGGAGAAGCCACAGCTGAGCCAATTCCTTTCCCATCAATTTGCAACTTCTGCCCCAGCCTTCCTGGCGGTCAAACAAAGAAAAAAAAAAAAAAGGACTTTCTGAGCACATGGTCAGGCCACCAATCTTAAATGAGTTATTGGGCCCTTCCAGAAATCAGATTTTCTAATGAGTCTCTGACTGGAACAGATGGGTTTGGAGAGTGGGCTTTACTCTCTAAAGAGATGAATTTTTGGCCGGTGGGTTCCTTGAGGACCCTTGCTTTACTGTTCTCTGTAGTAGCCCCAGCACATGATTGGGCATGGGTTATAGTAGGTACCAATAAATGAGGGATAGATGGAGAGCAGGGAACTAAAGTGAAAATTGCTTCCTTTCTGAAGCAAATTCCAGAAGGACGTGAAGACCTGGGGCTGAAGGAACAGAGGTTCAGGCTCTGGGAACAGCTATGAGGACCACAAAAGTGGCTGGGCCCTAATGACCTTGAGACCCACGGCAAGACATTTCTTGTACACGTGCAATGAATATTTCACACAAGTAGGGACAGCGGCCTTGGGGCCAGCCCGGGGCAACCTCTCTCTTTGTAGATGAGGGCTTGAGCCTCTCTTTCCTCTCCATAGCAGGGCTTAATTAGGGCATCCCCCTGGCGGGGTTCTTGTAAAGTTTTTGTTGTGATAACCGTAGCTGTGGGGTTCACAAAGTCTGACACGTATACAGGCTCATGATCCAGTCATGATACATTCGTGTTGTTTGTAATATACAAGTCAGTGTTTGTTACATATAAACACCCAGTACTCATATCATTGTCTGAAGCAGAGGGGCCTCTAGAAGAAGCTACAGACAAAAGAAGAAGTTTGCCTTTATTTATTGAGTTTCCTGACTCTGTCCCTTCTCGGGTACAATAAACTCCCAAGGGGCCAAATGACCCCTCCCAATCCCTCCCGTTCAGGAAGAGGCAGCTGCCAGAGTGTAAAGACCATGGATTTTCAGGGTAGACAGATCTCAGCTCTGCCACATACCTGCAACTGTGAGTCATTGCACAAGAGGGCTATTTCTCTTCTCTGAGCCTCAGTTTCCTCATGTTTAAAATGTAAATAGCAATATTTCTTTACATGACAGTTATTATTAGGATCACATGAATTTATGGGCTTTTTAAGAGCCAGGTCTGACAGATGCTCCGATCAATCCTCTCCCTTCCCTAAAGAGGTGGTGTGGAAATAAATCAGCCCACTGCAGAGGAGGGATAGGCTGTTGGCCAGGGGCATCCAGGAGGACGCCCCTCTGAGCCAGCTCTTGGAGGATGAGGCAGAACATTCCAGGTAGAGAGCTTGGTGACATACAAATGCCCCATGTCCTGAAGCTGAGGGAAGGATGGGGAGGTGAGGCAAGGGGAGGGAATGTAACCTCAGTGAGAGAGCCCCACGATCAGGATCAGGCCGAGGGGAGGAAGACACAGAACAGCTGGTGGTCACAGGAGACATTATTACAGCTGGTGCTGAGGTCACACATGAGGTGGCTGGTAGGTGGAAAATGGTCCAGGCCATGCATTCAGGTGTGAAGGAGGCTGGACCAAGGCTATGGCAGTGGGCCAGAGAGATGGGGGTTGGATTTTAAGAGTAGTTTTAAAATATCCCTAGGGCACTTTTTCTGATCTCTGTATATCTCTCTGCAGCCTCACCCAGCAGCCACGTGATCATTTCAAAATGGATCTGGCCACCACCTCCCTGCTTAACATCTTTCTGATGTCTGCCGACTGCCCTTGAGATAAAAGCCAGGTCTAGTCCCCAGCCTGCTCCGTGCTGCTCTTTGCTTTCCCTGCTCTCCCCACCACAGGGCCTTTGCACATGCCATTAGGGGGTTCTTCCTTTTCTTCCTTTTCTGGTTAACAACCACTCATTTAGATCTCAACACAAGTAGACTTCCCAACCTTCCTGATTAGGTCAAATTCTCCTAGGACAGGCAAGGACCACGCAGTGCTCTTGGTGACATTTGTCATCACAGTTGTTTCTATTAATTAGTGGCTCTATCTTCCACTAAAATGTGAGCTCCATGAGGGTCATCACTATGTGTATTTTTACTCTTCTCATTGTGTCCCCAGTACTTTGCACATAGATGTGCTCAGTGAATGTCAGTTGAGTGAATGAGGGAAGGCACGAGGGTGTGCCATATGCCAGGTGCTGTGTTAGGCACTGTAGGGGACTTAAACAGGCAGCCAGAGGCTCTTTCAGGAGTGGACAACCAGCCCTTAGGACAGAGACAACCTTCTGCCTGCTGTGTCTGTCTCCCACCAGCCCCTCTCTGGTGTGCACAGAATCAGAACATCTCAGGGGCCAGCATCCCCTTGGCAATGTTGCCACCAGCCAGGCATGATCTGATGCTTATCTGGCCTTTGCCGACTGGGCCCAGCCTTGGAGCAGCTGAGGCAGACACCATGGCAACAACCTACCTCTCAGAGGCCCTGGATCACTCCTAGAGATGTCAATTCAGGCTCCTCCATTCTCTGGGGACTGGGCCCAGGGTCCAAGTTCATGGTGACAAAAGTCTTTGCAGGAGGAAAGACCACCTTCATCCTTACAGGGAGTACATCATCACGGTCCATTGCTTCTGAGAACCCGGGAGAGACACAGATCAATTTGTCCAACCCATAAGCCCATTCTTACGTCCACGGTGACTGTCACCGCAGGGCTGAGGCTCCTCAGTAGGGAGGAAGGAGTCACATACATGGGGGCAGTTCAGGACAATCTCTCATGCAGTGGGGGAGAGGAAGTTTAGGGCTAAGACAGACAGGCGTCCTGGGTTTGAATCTTGGCTCTGTCTCTAAATTTTCTTTATCTCTCTACTTCCAGAGTCCTCCTTTACAAGATGAAGATTATAACGAAGACTTCCCTAGGGGGTTCTTGTGAGGACCAGGTCTGCTAATAGGTGAAAATTCCCCCAGGACGCAGAGAGTGCATAGTAAATGCAACTGTCTTCATGAGCGTCACTGTGGACAATGTGGATGGGCGGCGAGAGACGTGGGAAGACAAAGCACTTGCTCTAGGGATTGGCAGCCTTTTAAAAGTGATCTGCCAAGGTCTTTGGCTGAGACCAAGGGTTACTTTTCGGGTGTTGGAAAGCGAGGGGGCTCTCATGCCCTGGGAGAGTTTATCTGAAATGAGCTATTACTAAATCTCTTATGTCTTACATGCTGGAGGTGGAGGAAGATTTCCATGTCAGCTCTGCGAGGGAGGGGACGGGCAGCTCGGCACATCCTAGATGTTCCACCGTGCCTTGGACTCCCCTGGCCTCTTCTAGCTTCACATTGGCCCTTTGAGTCAGGTCTCATTACCCCACTTTACAGAGGAGCCTATCGAGGTTCAGAGAGTCCCAGTAAGTTGCCCAAGGTCCGTCAGGTAAAGAGTTCACAGATTCTCCCAAATACAGCAGAGAAGGTACCGAGCAACTGCCATGGAGACCACCGTGGGCCAGCGGCAAGCCACCAGCTCCAGCCCATCCCCAAAAGATGTGCTATTTGATAAGGACGAGAATGGCATGATTGCATTTGCCTGCATGACAGCCCTGGCTGGACCCAGGCTCTCAGCCAGCATGTGTGGCTCCCTCCAATCTCATAGCAGGGATTAAGGATGTGGAACCGACAAGGGCTCACGGGGCATGTCTGTGAGTTAAGCAGGTGAAGGATCACGGGGCACCATCCCCTCCTTTCTTTTATACTTTGAAAAAGAAGACAGCACAGGCCAGATACACCCCGCCCCACCGTGAAGCCACTTTGGGGCCATGCTTTTTGCCTGTGTCACATACCCCATGGCATGTCTGCAAAAGCAGGAATAAAGAGCGTAGTTGTGAGAGACGATTCTGTTCACCAGTTTTCCCCAGAACTGAGTCACGTTGCTTTGCTGAGGCCTTCTGCCTCTGTCGGAGCCAACTTTACAAGTCTGGGCTGAGCCTGACTCCCTGTTTGAAGATTCAAGGCTGCCAGATGCCTGCACTGAGTTGAAATATGATTTGATTTACCCCTGAGAGCACAGGGCCATAATGAAAGCGTTTTAGTAGGTTTTGCAGGAACACCTGAGGCTGGGTGCTTTGTGACGAAAAGAGGTTTATTTGGCTCCCGGTTCTGCAAGCTGTACAGGAAGCCTGGCGCCAGCCTTGACTTGTGGTGAGGACCTCAGGATGCTTCCAATCATGGGCGAAGGCAAAGGGGAGCTGCCGTGTACAGGATCACAAGGAGAGAGGAGGAAAGACAGAGAGCGAGAAAGAGAGAGAGAGAGAAGGTGCCAGGTTCTTTTTAGCAGCCAGATGTGTGGGGATGAATGGTGTGTGAACGTATTAATCTCTTCATGGGGGCATTAATCTCAAAGGAATCTCAAGAAGGGCAGGATTTGGACTGGCCAAAGGGCAAACTTTCTCCCCTTCAGCTTGCAAAAAATCTCCCTGCCCAATCTGTAGGAAGAAACCCACAAGGCATTTGTCCCTAGGGTTAAATACTCAGCAGGCCACTGGCAGAAGGCACCGGTTTCCCAGCCCAAGGACAGCTGGAGCTGTCGGAGCTGATTTAGGTGGTGAAGACCCAAGGTACCCACTTCCCAATGCCCCATGGCTGTGAGGCTAAGGTAAATGTCAACCCTGACTCGATCAAACAATCCCTGATTGCAACTGGTTAAGTGACTATTGTATGTATTCAAGGCTGTGTTATCTTCTGGGGGACCCCACATAATATAGGGTGTCCCAAAAGTTGCCCCCGCAGTTACCATACCTAGGAAAAATGGGAAATGGTAACTAAATGTACCTTTCATTATGAAATATTCAGTATGTAATGTTATGAGATATTTACAAATATTCTCTCCATGTTGGTCACCACTTTGTAAGATTTTGTAAAGAATGTATCATAAATAAAGATCCATTTAGCTACAATTTCCCATTTTTTTCTACAGTTGGGACCCCCTGTATAAGCTCCTCGAAGAAAGCGATCACATCTTTGATTTTCGTTGCGGCTTCTCCCCTGGGTCATCAGTAATGACTTACCAGCGGCCTACAGTGTGTCAGATTACGGGCTCTGGACAGATAGCAAATAGCAAAGACAGGTGTGGTCCCTGCTGTTATGGAACCCCAGTTGGTGCTCACAGAAGATCCAGGGACACAGCACTGATCACCCTGCATAGCTTTATGACTCCTAAATTTTATCTCCGGCTCAGTGTCTTCATTCCAAACTAGGAGCTCTACCTGGATACATGATTCACCATAAACTCATGACATCCCAAGCAGATTTCTAGATTCCCACTGATGCCATCACCCAGCTGGTCCTGCCCCTGCTCTGCCCGTCTCTATGGGTGGCACCACCACCATGTAATTTCCCAGACTCCTATCTGGGGAAGCAGCCTTGATTCTTCCCTTCCCTTCCCTCAGCGCCCAGTCCATCCACTGCTCTCCAACCCCACCACTGCTGCCACCACTGCTGTCACCACCACTTTTTACCTCTATCACTGCAGTAGCTTCTCCAGGGAGCTCCTCCCACCTTGCCCCCATGCTCACCCACTCTACACAGTGGCCAGGATGCCCTCATAAAACATGAACAAAAGGCTCAGCGCCTATAGCTCAAGCGGCTAAGGTGCCAACCACATACACCAGAGCTGGCAGGTTTGAATCCAGCCCAGACCTGCCAAACAACATCCTAGACACTTGGGAGGTTGAGGCAAGAGAATCACTTAAGCCCAGGAGTTGGAGGTTGCTGTGAGCTGTGATGCCACCGCACTCTACCCAGGGTGACAGCTTGAGGCTGTCTCAAAAAAAACAAAAAAAAATTAACAAAAGCCTACTTCTCCCTTTCCTATGACTTTTCGGTGACAGTTCTTTGCTGTCAGAGTAAAATTCTGACTCTTTCAATGGCCTCTCCCTCCTTCCTCTTTCCCACCCACCCCTCCCCCACATGGGCCAGTCTCACCAGACAATGTATCTTCTGCCTCTTCCTCAGGCCTTGGGTCTGCAGAGCCTCTTCCACTCTGCACCAGCCACCCGCTCTGTCCTTAAGCACTCCTCCTCTGCCC
Organism: Galagoides demidoff; assembly: GCA_963574575.1. Classification (NCBI taxonomy): domain Eukaryota; kingdom Metazoa; phylum Chordata; class Mammalia; order Primates; family Galagidae; genus Galagoides; species Galagoides demidoff. Next base: position 9,542 of record CAUYQV010094474.1, read on the forward strand.
TGTCATTTGAACAGCTGTGAGCTGGTTCCTCCTCATCCCACGTGTCTCGTGAGTGTCACCTCCTCAGGGAGGCACCCCCACCCAATTTCCTGGGACAATATACTCACCCCTACCCTGTGACTGTAGCATATCACTCAAATTATTCCCTTAGTGGCAGGAATAATGCCAGTTGTCACATTGATGTAGAGTGTAGAATTCATGGTGGTGGGGACAATGTCTGTCTTATTGACCATTATGACCCAGTAACTAGCACAGAGGAAATTAATAGTTTAACTCAACTATTTGTTGAATTAAAACAAAACAAACAACAAAAAACTTCCCAAGGCTGTTCTGAAGATGACGGGCGTGAGTGTGGATAAAGATCATTGGCCCAACCCCAGGTACACTGCAGGTCCTCAGCACGCTCACACCATGTCTCAGGCTGGCCTGAGGGGGGTCAGGGACAAGAACCCAGCTGCCCTGTTCTCTTGGGAAGAAACCATGAGAGATGAGAGGGCACTTGCTCCCAAACACACTTGAGAGAATCTATTTGCCTTTGTTTTTCTCCTCTCCCCTTTTGCAATGTGTCTATTTTTAAAGAGCTGGAAGAGCACGGTACAAGATTGATAGCTTCGGAGACTCAGCCCTCCTTTGTCCCCTGAGCAGCCACCTGTTCTGAGACAGCCCCACCTCTTGGCTGCCTGGGGGCCCCTGGCCAGGCTGGGCTGTGTTCCTGCCCCTAGGACTGCTTTGAAGCCAGAAGCTGTCACTGCCTGTGTGTTTGTACCGAGGCACTACATAAGGCAACAGATTATGAATAAGGAAGAGGCACCCGATGGCAGAGCAGTCATCTCCCGCCAGCACCGACCCCTGCCACCAGCCATCTGCAAACTCCAGGCAGCCCACCTCTTGGAGAGGCAGCAGGTGGTGCGCAGGGGACAGAGTACTGGAGCCCAGGAAGCAGGGATCAAGCCCCTCAGTGTGCCAGGAACTGGGTGTCAGCCCTGGCTCTGCCACTAAGCCAGGAGACTGGTAAGTCCCTTCGCTTTTCTGATCATTGATTTTCTTACCTGTACAGTGGGTATGACAATAATTCCAAATGGTACCTTTTATTTTTGATAAAAGTCATTTCATTTCACTCATTCAATAGTTCAACGATGTTTTTCTGAGTGCCTGCCCACCTGATGCCAGGCACTGAGCGAGGCGTGGAGATAAGGTATTGGACTTCCTCAAGCTTGCACTGTGATAGAGGAGGAAGACACTAATCAAATGATCCCATAACAAAATGTTCCATTGTTAAGATGTGATACTTGCTACGAAGTCTACAAAGGATAGGCCCTCAGCACATGAGAACCTGGAATTGGGGAATTTGACCTTGAAGCTCCTCTGGGGAAGTAAGTGATGTTTGAGCTGACACCTGAAGAAGTAGAGGCTTTAATTGAAAAGGGGGGGGAGGATGTTCTGGGGAAAGAGAACAACTTGAACAAAACCTGGAGTTGGGAGTTAGCCCAGAACCCACGAGGGCCTGAGGGGTCCAGCGTTTCTGGAGGTCACAGAGAGGATGGCAGGGCAGGGATATGAAGCAGGAGCCACTGGCAGGGACTAGAACTATAGGTCCTTGCCTGCTGAGGCAAAGAAGAATTGTGTCTTTATCCAGAGAGCAATGGAACCCTGTTTACTGGTTTATAGGGATGTTGTACGATCAAATTTGATGCTTTGCAAGGTCCACTCTGGCTGCTGCATGGAGAGTAGATTGGAGGTGCCAAGGGGAAGCAGGAACAAGGGGCTACTGTGGTTGTCCTGGAGGGAGATGAGGACGATTTGGGGGAGGTGGTGGCAGTGGAGCTAGAGAAAGCACCCAGGCAGCTGGATAGGGGCTGCCATTCACCAAGGGGGCAAGGGGACACACAGGAATCCCCACCTTCATTCCAAAGATAAGATGATCAGGTTTCAGAAAGGGTTAGTGGTCCCAAGTAGTCAATGAGGGAACCAGGACTCCTGTTTGATTGTCAGAGGACCAGTGTCAGGTGTCATTATTTAGGTGGGTGCTGTGTGGCCATCAGTGAAGCCTGGTCCCTGAAGTGCTGTGGGCAGCCTCCAGCCTGACCAGTCCTTGCCTCAGCAAACACTGGGTCCTCAGCCGAAGCCAATGTGTCAGGAGTGGCCAGAGGGATGGCAAGCCCAAGGGCCAGCTGGAGCCAGGACCTGGAAGAGGTGAAAAGCGTGAGCTTTGGCAGCACACAGACCTGGGCACAAACCTGATCTCTGCTGCCTCTAGCTACCATGTTTCCCCGAAAATAAGACCTACCCCCCAAATAAGCCCTAGCAGGATTTCTATGCTTTTGTTAAATATAAGCTCCACTCCGATAATAAGACCTAGTGATGGGCGTGGCTATGCAGCATATCTGCATAGTCACTCCCTGCATTTCAACGTGGAGCGGTAAGGAAGACTGGAATACCTTTTATCTGCCACAGCTCCTTTCTCCAAGCCGTTCACACTTGTGCAGCTGTGCATGGTAACTGCGGTCACAGGCATCCTATTGCGAACGGCTAGGGAAAAGGAGTTCACGCATCACGTGCCAGCTCCACCAACAAGGTCAGCTCCCCCTGTCAGGTTCCAGAAGATGACTTAACTGTATTTGAATAAATGTAGATTGTTGTATTATACTTAAGAAAAATAAGACATCCTCTGAAAATAAGCCCTAGTGTGTTTTCTTGAGAAAAAATAAATATAAGACGGTGTTTTATTTTCAGAGAAACAGGTACCTGTGCCATGCCCATGTCCTCCTGGCATTAGACCTGAACTACATAAGGCAATGGATTATGAATAAGGAAGAGGCACCCGACGGCAGAGCAGTCATTTCCTGCTAGCACCGACAGGGCTCCTGGGCATAAGGTAGCCTGGCCCCCTGAGCATTAGCCTTTGCCACCTAGGCTGGATGCACTGAAGTTGTTAGTTGGCTGTCCACCATGTCTCCCCAAGGGTGTCCTCTGGTGGGTCAGACTCTCATGGGCAGTGAGCACTGGGGACAGAAGGAAGTGTAACCTCTCTACAGTGGGGTGTCCAGGCAAAGGTGGCAGGTATGATGGGTGGGGAGGATTTTCTCAATGACATCGTTGAACTTCCCACTACAAGGTGATAATAAAATGCAAACTGACTTTTAGCCAGTTTAATAGTTTTTCATTTCCCTACAGACAGCACAAGTTTTATTGCCCGGACGCAGAGCAGATGGTTCCCACCACCCCTGCCCCCTGGCACGCCACCCTCTCTCTCCTGCTTTTTTCCCCACTGTGTCAGGTGCCAAGGCCCCCTCTCCCACTTCCATCTTCTCTGGGGAGCAGAGGAGTAACTTGTCATGAGCAAGGGGGCACTGAGGTGAGAGAGTCATGTATTCACTCATTCACTAATTCAACAAATAACTCTGAAGCCCATTATGTGTCAGGATCAGCATTAGACCTGACACTGCCCTTGAGAGAGACTTATTCCTTTACCCTCTTGTTCATTTATTCATCCAGTATTATACTGATGGCCCCCTACTGGATTCCTGGCCCTGTGCTGGGCATGGGATACTGCAGCCTGTCAGTCAGTGGATCTAATGGAGGAGGTGGTGCCTCAGCTCTCCTCTGCAGGGCAAGTAGAAAACAGCTCCAGGGAGAGGAGAAGGGGTCAACATGGTAAAATCCCACAGGTAGGGTCAATTGGGAGTCCAGAGAACTACAGTAGTCTACATGGCTGGGGTAAGAAGTCCACATGGGGGACTGGGCAGGAGCACAGCCAGAGAGGGGTCAAGGGAAGATTGTAAAGGGCCTTGAATGCTATACTAACAAGTGGAAGTTTTTACTTTTTTTTTCTTAAGAGAGTCTTACTCTGTCACCTAAGCTAGAGTGCCATGGTATCAGCCTAGTTCACAGCAACCTCAGTTTCTTGGACTCAAGTGATCCTTTTGCCTCAGCCCCCTGAGTAGCTGGGACTATAGCTACTTTTTCTTTTCTTCTTTCTTTCTTTTCTTCTTTCTTTCTTTCTTTCTTTCTTTCTTTCTTTCTTTCTTTCTTTCTTTCTTTCTTTCTTTCTTTCTTTCTTTCTTCTTTCTTTCTTTCTTTCTTTTTCTTGTAGAGATGAGGTCTAACTCTTGCTCAGGCTAGTCTTAAACTCCTAAGCTCAAGCAATCCACCCACTTTGGCCTCCCAGAATGGTAGGCATGAGCCACCCACCTGGCCAACACATGGAACTTTCTACAGAAAGCCATGGGAGAATCTTGAAGTTTTAGGCTGCGTTGAGAAAAGGGTAACATGTGTTGGGCTGGGTTGAGAAAAGGATAATGCATGTCACCAGATATTATAAAGACTTGGCTATACAGTTTGGGGAACAGATTGGAATCCATGAGACCAAAGATGAGGAAACCAGGTAGCAAGTTATTAAGAGGCTGGAACTAAGGCTGGGTGAATGCAGAGGAAGGACCATGTACCCAAAGGATATCCAGAAGGTGAAATCTACAAGAGGCACTGTATCAGTTGACTATTGCCAGAAAACGCTGCATATTCCAAACTCAGTGACTTAAAACAGCAGTCATTTATTCTTACAGCTCTCTAGATCAGCTGAGAGTTGGTTGATCTTGGCTGGGCTCTGCTGGGTGGCTTTGCAGGGCCGAGCTAGACTTGCCTATGCATCTGTGTTGGCTTATCTCACTCAGCTGGGTTTGATTAGGATGGTTTGGCCCTGTTCTGTATATCCCTTATCCTCTCCTGGGACCACTGGGCCAATCCAGGCATATTCTTCTTATGGCAACAGGGGCAGAGGCAAGAGAACAAGCCCAGACAGGCAAGCCCTTTGCTGGTCTTTAGTTATATCATACCCACCAGTATTCCAATGGTCAGGTCCTGCAGCTAAACCTCAGGTGACAGGGAAGGAGCTATATTCCACCTTTTTAGAGGAAGAACTGCTAAGTCACCTGACAAAGGGCATGGATACAGGGAGGGGTGAAGAATTGGGGCCATTCATGTATTTTCTTGTACCAGATGAGGGATTGGAATAAGAAAGCAGAGACAAAGGGAGATTATGAGGGGGGTTTTGGCCAAGAATGAGATTTATATCAGCCCAACTGCTAAAAAGCTCGAGCACACCACAGCTGTCCTCAGTGATGTCCACACCACAGATATCCTGAGTTAGGTCCAAGCCCTTCAAGAATTAAGCCTGAAACTAAGGTCATCTCAGATGTAGTGTCTATACAGCTTGCTCAGGAAGTTCTGGGGATAGAGCCTCCTACTCCAGTCTCTCTGCTGCCCATCTAGATTTCCCTGGGCCTCTCTGTCAGCCCTGCCCTGAGCCCCTAATTTGCATCACTGGGTCACTCATGCTCCCTTCTCACTCAGACTGTGTTGATTACACACTCAGGAGACTTGTTTTCCTCCATCTGGGGCAGAAACAGCCACGCAACTGCTTCCAATCCTGCAAACAAAGGCGTGGGTGGGAAAAGGTGTGTGTTGGGGAGGAATCTACCGCTTCTGTTCTCCCCTCTTCTGCTCTGCACCCACCTCCTCTTCTCTTGCTGCCTCTCCAGACCATTCATCTTGATTTCTCCAACCGTAGAACAAACGGAGAAGGAGATTTAACTGCTCCAGAGGGCAACCCTGGGAGGAAGGAAGGAAGCAGAAATGGTCTGTACCTTGGCTGGCCTGGCTCGGTGACCTGGGGAAAGGCATCACCCCCTTCTGGCTCTCAGTTGTCATACCTCTAAAACAGTCACCTTGGTCTAGGGCATTGGTCACGTGTATGTTAATAAACACTCTAATGGTGCTTCCTAACAGCCTTGCTGTCTTAAGTGCTTTGCAAATATTAATTCATTTAATGGTCATAACAATGCTCACAGCTCGGGAGTGATGGGATCAGGGTTTGAATCCAAGCAGTCTGCATCAGAGTCCACATTTAACTACCACGTTATCCTGCAACTTGCTTTCCTACCATGTCTGAATTTCTAAAAGTCCAGTGGCCTGGCCTCCCAGAGACATGCCCGTCCTTTATTTCCTCTGTATGGGTGTTTTGGGTTGAATCGTGTCCTCTCAAAAGATATGTTCAACCCCTAACCCCAGTATCAGTGAATGTGGTCTTACTTGGAAATAGGGTCTTTGCAGAGGTGATTAATTTAATGTAAGGTCACACTTAATCCAGTGTCTTGATAAGAGAAAGAAAGAAAAGGAGATTGAGAGATAGACTCACAAAGGGAAGACGGTTAAGTGAAAATGGAGGCAGAAATAGGAGTGTCGTGGTGACCATGGGATGGTAGGGATTGGCGGCCACCACCAGCAAGCAGGAGGGGTCAAGGAATGATTCACCTGTAGAGTGGTCAGAGGGAGCTGGCTCCATCAACAGCCTGATTTCAGACTTCAGATTCTAGCTTCTAGAATTGTGAGAGAATAGAGTCTGCTGTCTTAACCCAGTGTTACCCAGTATATGGTAATTTGGTACAGCAGGCCCAGGCAATGAAGACAATGAGTTAAGGGAATCTTGGAGCCCTCAAGGGGAGGCAGTTGTGGGAAGTCCCTCCAATTGAGCTGCCTTCTCTATCCACCCAGTCCAGATCTCAGATTTTCTGTCACCTGCCACCTCTTGTGTCCTCTGCATGGCCTTGCATCCTTTCGACCAGGCTGGCATTCTTGGTTTTCACACCCAGAAAACAGGGACCTGTGTGCCTTTTCCCAAGTTCCTAAAAGTCTATGTCCTGCTCATCATCCCTGGCCACGAGCAGGAACCCAAGGCCTGGCTCCCTGTGGGTAACTGTCAGTATTGAATGAAAGTGAAATTTGCCTTATACCTTGGTTAGTCTTCATGTGACAAGTCCCCAAACCATGACTTTCTGCTCAGTCTATGACAGTGGTTTTGCTTCTCTGTGGAGGCTGGTCTAATACTCGGCAGGTGTTTAGAGGTCATCCAGGTAAAGCAGCCACACCTGAGACATTCATGCGCCCGTGTCCAGCTCCCCTTCTGTACACCCCTCTATGCCCTCTCCCCTGCAGTCCCCCCAATCCATCCCTCCACACTGTCTTCCAGGGCATTTCCACTGGGGTCTCCCAGCCAGCCAACACCTGCAGAGATGGCAATGACCCAGGGCTTCAGGAAGCAGGTTTAATGGTTGGGAAGACCTTAACCTTTTTAGGGATCCTGAGGTGTGACTCCCTAATGGTGGAATCATTGACCATGGAGGCCCAGTTAAGATCACCTGCCACCTGTTACCCATACCAGAGTTCTGTGGCTTCACGAGGCACTTCTACTCCCTCAACCAGTGCGTCCATCCGCCACCCCTGTGCCACCCTCACACTCCACTCTCCTTAGACAGAGTCCAGAGGAGGGGCAGGTCACAGCCCTGGATGTGGCCTGGTGAGTAGTGAGGGAGGTGGGGTGGAGAGATGGAGTCAAACAGACCAGGACTCCAATTTTGGTCCTTCCACTTGCTGTGTGGCCTTGGGCAAGTCTCTTCACCTTTCTGAGTTCATTTTTGTCTTGACCATAGGATCCACCTCCTAGTATTTGGTGCAGAACAAGTGAGAATGATCTTCTCCCAGGCCTGTGTGCAGCAAGGGCACACAGTGACAGCCAGGGAGACATAGTGGAACATTTCCAGACTTGAACTCTGACAGGTATAAGTTTGAGTCCCTGGTCTGTCTTTTCCTAGCTGCATGCCTTGGGCAAGTCACTTACCCCTCTGAACCACAATTTCTCTATAAAAGTAAGATAAAACCCCTCTTCTTGGTTTTTTTAAAAGTAAGAATTAGATGAGATGTGTAGGTGTGTGATCATTAGATCCATCCTGTCCCTTCTCGCCTTTGAACCTTTAACTCTAGTCTCCAAATTCAGGCTTTGCAGCCCCACCTGGCTGGCCACTTGGCTTTCAAATCTACTTGTCCTTGGTCATGATAAGTCCCTGGCTCTCCGGGTTGCCCAACTTCACAACCCAAAGCCCAGACAGACCTCCAGTCTGAGGCCTCCAGGGGCTGCCCCTAAATGTCTAGAGATTTCCCTTGTGGTTTTGGCAGGGCCAGGGACAGCAAGTGATGGCTGAGGACTCAAGGCTGGACAGCCATGGCCAAAGGCTTTAGCAGATAACCTGCTCATGACGAAAGCCATCTGCTTGCTGCGTCATGGCCTCTTGGGGGTTGGGGGGATGGATTGACAGTTTGTATCACTTGACTCAAAAATGAGTTTGCAGGGGGACAGGGGGATATAGAGACCCCATTCTGGTCCCAGGCAGGAGTCACCTGGAGACAGCTTCATTCCCCAAGGAGGGGCTGCCTTCGGGCCTGTTCCTTCAGCCCCAGCAGGAATTAGCAGAGGCTGCTAAGTGGCCTCAGCTTTCTCCTGTGCTCTGGAGAAAGGGGGAGGGAAGGGCGAGGGGTGGGGAGGCAGCACCAGCCATCGGTGTGTGAGCATGGGGTGATTGTCATGGTTACGCTCTGACAAAACAAATGGCTCTGCTTCCTGCAGGCCACCTAAACAGCCATCGCAATGTGGGCATTGATCACACCGGCTGCTGGGCTTGGGCACTGGAGTCCAGCCCCGGTCACCCCCTCCAGCGGCCCTGGGTGCAGGGAGGCAGCCGCTGCGTTGTGCACAGAGGGAGTGTTTGCCCAGACACATGTTGCTTCTGGGGCAAGGTAAGGGCTCCTGTGAGGAGGAGAGGCTGGACGGCGAGTGTGCGTACATGTGAGTTTGTGTGAAAGTGTGTGTCAGCGTGTGTACACTGCGTGCTCCACCGTGGGGAGGGCTCGGGACGCTCCAGCATAAGAAGAGAGAGGACCGACCACATGTTGCTGCTCAGCTCCGGTCCCCTCTCTCTCTCTCTCTCTCTCTCTCTCTCTCACTTACTCCCCTCTCTCCGCACCCCCCAACCCCTATCCTCTCTTGCCTCTCTCTCTCCCTCTCTCTGGCTTGCCCTCCGTGTGTGTATTCTCTGTGTGACTCTCTGTGTCTCCTTCTCCCCAGTCCCTCAGTCTCTGCCTCCTTCCTTCTCCCCCTCTCAGCCTCCCCTCACTGCAGCCTGTTTCCACCATCTCCCCAGCTCCTGTCATCCCTTGTCTGTCCTCCCGGGCCCTGGGGCAGTCGGGAGCTCTGCAGGCTGCCCAACCTGGATGGCCGGCTCCTGCCTGCTGCCCTCCAGGTGCCCGGTGGAGTGTGACTGTCCCCCAAACCACTGGCTGAGCACACACCCTTCTCTGAGCCCCCCGGGCTCCTGCAAGGTAAGAGGGCTCTGGGAGAAGGGGTTCTCCGGCAGCGGGAGGTGTCGTCGGAGGGGGGGTGCAGCATGATGCCTGCTGACACATCAGGTTCCCCCACACACACTGGAAGTCCCGTCATAACATCTTCTGCGGCAGCCCCAACAGTTCCCACCGGAGGCCCAGGGGTGGGGGCAGAGCTGCCTCCTCCCCTCCGCCCTCTGAGGAGCAACAGGCACCTTCCTGCCTCTGGACTTGTTCTATTTTCCTTCTTTTCTCTTCTTTCTCTTCCTTTCTTCCTTTTTTCCTTCCTTCCTTCGTTTCTGTCTCTCTCTCTCTGCCTCTCTCTCTTCCTTTCCCTCTCTCTTTCCTTCTCTTTTTAAGACTTAGCGGCAAAGTGCTCACTCTTCCTCTCCTCCACTGGGGCACAAGCCTGATCCCTGAGTTCACCTGTCTGAACCCAGCCAGGCAACGGGAACTAGGTAGAGAAGCTCAAAGGGTGCTGGACGAGCTGCAGTCCTGATCCGGGGGAGGCCAGGAGGGTGTGAGGTTCCGTGGTCAGCTGAGCCGGGCAGTGGCAGGCCAGGCGCATGTGCACATGTATGTGGTGTGTGCATGTGCTTGAGAGGTGTATAGGGGCATGTGTGTGTGCAGAGGATTGTCCATGGAGGGCAGTGACGTGTATGCAGTGAGCCACATGAGTTGGGAGGGGGCTGTGGTAGTGTCTATAAAGTGTCTACATGGTTAGAGTGCACGTGGGGGTGGGGGCTGTGTCTCCACATGTGTGTATGTGTGCACATGTGTGTGCACATGCAGGAGTCCAGGCCTGGAGGAGCTGCTGCCCCAGGGCCCCTGCAGAGGATTGTGGGTTGAACCTGACCCAGACGTTGCTGGCAGCATCCCTGCAGTGCCTTTTTCACCCAGCCCTGGTTAGTGCCCATCTCCAACCCAGGGCTACACCCTGGCGATGGTCCAGGGCCCCAAGTGGCTGGTCACTGTGCCCTGATGCGTGGCCTGCAGACTCCACTGCATTTCTGGCCTGAGATAGGCTAAGGCTCCTGGCCTGGGGTTGGTTCTGGCCCAGCACATCCTCCCTGGCCTGAGTTAAGAAGCTCAGGGTCTGCAGCCTCATAGACAAGTGTGCAGACCAGCCTCAGATGTGGGCTATCGGCCATTGGGCTATAAAGTTATCCTGGCAAGGGGGTAGAGGTGGGAGGCAGGGAACCCCACCCAGGGCGATGACACTGGGATGCCCATTCAGACCCCCACGCCCTGCCCACTGACCTGCCCCACCCCCACCCGGCCCAGTGGGAGGAAGCAGCGTCTCCCTTCTCCCTCACTGCGGCTCTGCTCTGCTCTGCACCTTCATTGGCTGCTCCTTAGCAGATAAATGATGCTGCTGCTGATAATGGTTCTGTGGGAGGCCAGCTCTGCAGAGCAAAGGGGCAGCCCTGGGGAGGGCAGGTCCGGCAGAGGTGGCCGGGGCACCCGGGGCAGCAGATCCTAAGGGCTCCTGCTCAGGCTCCAGTTTTTCTCTCTGCCAAGTGCATGGGTGTCCTCAGCACCCCTGCCTGCTTTCCTCCAATGACCTGACCTCATGGCTGTGCAGACTGTGTTTCTGGTGGTCTCACAGGCATCCCCACTGCAGCCAGACTGGGAAGGGGCTGGGGCTGGGCCAAGCAGAGGGTCACCATAAACAAGAAGTTGACAGACACCCCTGGGGGGATTAGGAACTGCCCAGTGGAATCAGGGGACTGTGCTTGGCTCCAGGTTCCCAGGGGTGCCCAAGCCCTTTCATCCCATCAACTCCACTTGGTTCTCCTTCCTGAGAGCCCAGCTGGAGTGTCTCCCACCCACCGTGGGCTCACAACCCCTGGGCCCCTAGATTCCTGATGGAAGGGGATTGGGATGGGGGTGTTCAGAGAACTAGAATGGGGATTTGTGGAAGCAATGGATGCCTCTGGATCTACAGGTGACATACAGGATCAGGGAAGGGGTTTCCATGTGACTGGGCTGTGCGCAGTCAGGGCTGGGATGGGCAGGAGGTTAAGGTCAACTGTTATAAGTAAGTCAGTTTGAATGAACAGAGAAGCCAGGGCAGGGACAGGGAAAGGGGTGAAAGCCATTTGGTCACTGGGTGCCCACCTGATGCCAGGGGCTATGCTAAGCTGTGTGTTGGGTCTCCGCCCTCAAGAAGCTGCAGTCTCAAGTGAAGAGACAGAAATCAATTACCCAGTCTTCTGCAAAATAGCACCCAGGAGAGGAGCTCTTGGGTTTGAGATCTCTCTGAGTTGGGCAACAGGTGCACGCCAAAGGGGATGTAGATGGGTCTATAGCACAAGGCCAGGAAAGGTCAGAGATACATATTTATTTTTGGATTTTTTTGTTTGTTTGTTTTGGTTTTTTGAGAGAGTCATACTCTATCATTCTGTGTAGAGTACTGTGGCATCTTAACTCACAGCAACCTCAAACTCTTGGGCTCAAGCGATTCTCTTGCCTCTGCCTCCCAAGTAGCTGGGACTACAGGAACACACCACCATGCCCAGTTAGTTTTTTTTCTGTTTTTAGTAGAGATGGGGCCTTGCTCTTGCTCAGGCTAGTCTCAAACTCCTGAGCTAAATTAACTCACTTGCCTCGGCCTCCCAGAGTGCTGGGATTACAGGTATGAGCCACCACGCCTGGCCAGAGGTAGACATTTGTGAGTCCACAGCTCATGCATAGGAGCAGGATGGGGCCAGCTACTGGCCCTGGGAGTTAGGGCAGAGAGTTAGCAGAGGAGGAAGACCTGGGGTTAAACCCGATGAACTTTTGCCTCCCATGTCTGATCACTTGCCTCCTTGCAGTCTTTTCCCTGGGGATGAGCCTGCAAAAGCAGCAGAGAAGGGGAAAGGAGGGGAAGCTGGGCGAGGAGAGGTGGGCCCGTGCCTGGGGTCTTCCCTGCCTGTGTCACTCCCCTAGCAGGTGCCTTGCCCGTGCGGTTTTATTTAACCTCCACTTCCCAGATGATGAAACCAAGTCTTGGGAGTCCAAAGAGCTAGATTTAAAGTCACAGCATATGCTAGGAGCCATGTCACCAGAAGTGAAGTGAGAGATGTGAGCAGGCTCCACACACAATTCCTGAGAATGTGTGGCTGAAATGAGAAGAGCCTTTGTGCCACCGTCTAGAAGAGATTCCACAGGTGGTGGCTCTGCTATTGTGGCAGAGCACAGCTGAGTAAAACTGTGTCCTGGGGGTCTTGGAGGAGGGAGCCTCAGATAAGGGAGCCAGGAGGGGCTTCATGGAGGGAAATGGGATTTGAAAGGATCTGAAAGGAGGTTTAGAAAGGCAGAGAGGGGGTCACAGGGCCTGGGGCTGAGGGAAGAACATAAGCAGGGGTGCATAGGGAGGGCAATCAGGGGTCCGAGATGGAATGCATGTTCTGGATTGTCCGGGACACGGGGAAAGAGATGAAGAGCAATGTGAGATCGGGCTGCCAAGGGGATTGGGGCATGATCCCCAAGCAGCTGAACTCACCCTGAATGAGTCAGGCTCAGTTATAAGGCTATGGACAGCCCTGAAACAGGGAAGCACCGTGGTCATATCAGGACCTCAGGAAGACAATTCAATGAGCCCGAGGAATTGAAATTTCATCTCTTGAATCCTCACTGGGGTCTGGAGGGACCCTGATCAGTCTCCTGATCCTTGAAATGTGGATAATAATCTTTATTCTGCCCCTATTTGTAGAGCGCTAATTAATTCATGGATGTGAAAGGGCTTTGATTGTAAATTGCTTCATATGAGGGATAGACACTCACTGTTACTTTTATGACTCAGTAGTGGATTCAAAGAGTAAATTGCTCAGGGGCTAGAACCCCCTCGCCACTTTTAATTCCATCGCTTTCAATCCTTTGAACCCTTAAAAACTTTTCTAAGATATCCCACTTCTAAGAGATTCCTCAGGAGCCCACTGGGACGTCCAGCCTGGACCAGCTCTGCTCCCTCATTCCATGTCCCCCTGGAGGAAGGACGCTCACCTGGAAAGTCAACTAGGCCACATCATATGCCCGGCGCTTCACACATGTCACGGCATTTCACGGCAATGATGCCATGAGGCGAGCTCCACTCCTGTGCGCTTTTTATAGATCAGAAGATCGAGCCCAGACAGGTGAAGTAGCTTGCCTATGTCACCCCATGGTACAAGTCAGAGCCTGGCTCACGTTTTAATTCTCTTGGGACCCCAGAACCCGAACTGTTGATGTTCAGGCTGCCTGACCAGGGCCTCTGCCGCTGGCCTCCTCACTCCTCCACTTCCTTGTCCCTGGTTGTCACTACTGCTGACAACCCCATTTTATGCCCAGGACTCTCAAAAAGAGGGCTTTTCTCTTGCATCTAGAGCTATGGGTTTTGCTGTGGCATAGTCATAGATGCAGAGGCACTGGAGTAGAGTGCCAAGGTTCCATTCCCCAACCCATCACTTACTAACTTTATGACCTTGGGCAGGTTTCCTAAACTCTCTCTCTCTGTCCTTTTGGAGACAGAGTCTCCCTCTGTAGCCCCAGCTAGAGTACAGTGGTATCATCATAGTTCACTGCAACCCCAAACTCCTGGACTCAAGCCAAGTAGCTGTGCTACAGGTGTGAGCCACCATGCCCACCTAACGTTTTTTCCTATTTTTTTTTTTTTTAAAGATAGGGTCTCACTCTTGCTCAGGCTGGTCAGACCTGAAGCAATCCTCCCATCTCTGCCTCATAGGATAGCCTGAGCCACCACGCCAGCCCCTAACCTCTCTTAGATTCACTCAGATCCTCTGTGACAAAAAAAAAAAGGTACATATAAGATTATGTGTAATCAGTGTGATAATCCACCTAAATCACTTAGCACAGTGCCTGACTCAATGGCAGGGTTTGTTCCAAGTGTCAGGAACTACTAAACCCTAAAATCCTATCTCCTTAAACCTGCTGGCTGTGGGGAGCTCAGTGCCCTAAAAGCAGCTTCTCCAATTGCCCCCACTCCCCTACTCACCTTCAGGGGGCTGTGTACCAGCTGGAGCCCCACCAAGGCCAGGGACACTGCTTGCAGTCCTCCTGCAGTAAGTGGCCTCAGAAGGGCTCTTGGATCAGATGACTTCCCCGTGGAAGTCGCCTCTCGTGTGCTGACTCTGCAGGAGGGAGAGTGACAGTGTCCAGCCATCATCTCTGCTGGATCGTGGAAATGTGGGGAAGGATGCTGCCTCCTCTCCCCATAGCTGCTCCCACCCCCACTCCCAGAACACACAGAAGGGTCAGGGGAGGTGGAGCCCTGGGGTTTGTCCCATTCTATGTGGAGGGGTAACGGCCCCTGAGCATCAGCAAGCTGGCTGGCAGGTGCACCGACTAGGCCTGGGCACCTGGACCTGGCTGGAAAGAAGCAGGCAGCAGAGGGACACAGTGGAGCCCAGGATGTGGGGACGGATTGCTTGGGTTCAAATCCTGGCTCTACCACCCGCTCACCGAAGGACCCTGCGATTTCACCTCTCCAGGTCTTTCCTCTGCTGTAAAATGGGGAGGAGTTGCTTTTTAGGACCTTATGGGAATAAATGAGATAATCCCCCTGCCACCTCTAAGGGTAGAACTAAGTATCAGACATGTGGCCTCCTTAAAATCATCAGGGAGCAGGTGAACTGAAGTAGGAACACTTCACCTCCCGCTCATGTTGTCCCTTAGAGCAGCCGGGAACACTCCACTGGCCCCTGGCCTGCTAACTTGGGAGAGAGGTGTAGAATTAATTTCTCCAGACTCACTTCCCCTTAGTTTCAGATACAGACGCCAGGGCCCAGGATCTGGAGAAACTCCTGGGTGGTAATCCTCTCCAGATCATTCATTTATTCATTCAGCAAATGAGTATCAAGAAGGTAATAAAGCCTTGTGATAGAGAGCTCCATTTCTGAAGCCAGAGTTCAAGGGTATCATCTTGGGCAAGGCCTCAGTTTCCCTCACCCCAGGCCTCAGTTTCCTCATCTGCAAAGTGGGGACAATAGTTGGCCTACTTCATAGTGTTGTCCCAGGGTTACCTGAACTAACTCATGAAAAGCATTTAGAACACTGCCTGGCATATAGTAGTTGCTCAATGTATGGTCCCTGCTTTTTTATTTTTTCAGCTGTTTCGGACATTATTCCCTGTGCTGGGAACATAACAAGGACAGCTTTGATCCCTACCCTGGGGCTTAGCACCCACCAATTTTCCTGCTTCTCCAGCCATGCTGCGTGTTGGCCCAGGAGGCATAGGGAGGCTGAACATGTAACAGCAGGGTCCCAGTCTGTGGCCTATATGCAGTGGGTGGCAGAGCTGGCACCAGGCCTGGGGACCTTGACTCTGTTCATTGCGCTGTGCCACCCCACAAGGCCTCTCTGTCTGTGCCATCTGCAGGGACAGAGGAGAATCGTCATAGCTTGGCACAAACTGATCTGAGAGAAGCCACGGCAATGGATACGTTCTTCAGCCAGCACCAAGCCTGGAAGGGCCTGGGCTGGCTGGGTAGCAGGTCTGAGGGCTGCAGGTAGCCATGGCCACCATAGAGAAATGCCAAGAACTCAGATGCTCAGATACAGTCTGAGTGGATAGGCGAGAGTAAGGCTGGGAAGCACAGTAAAGAAGAAATGGGACCAAAGTCCCAGCCAGCACTGGCAGGGGACCAGGCCCCGTGGGTGTTTTATAGGCAGCACGTCCCTTACAGTACTTACAATAATCCTGGGGAAGAAGCTATCTTTCTACCTGCCCATCACACAGAGGGTGAAACTAAGTTTCAAAGAAGCTCCCAGTGAGAAATTGTTGGATAAGGGAGAGAAAGGCAGGTTCCCGGGGACAGGAATGAGCTCCCTCGCCTGCCACCTCACCACTTAGAGGTTTCAGGGCAGGCATGGCACAAGAATGACCCTTTGATTCCCTATATGCCCCAGTGCAGGGGAACTGTTCTCAGGGGTCAATGGCTACAGGCTGGACCCCCCCCCAATCCTGTGAGCCCCTCAGAAGTCAGGGAGGGAGGTGCTGGGACACGGAAAAGGCTCAAAGCCACATGGAAAATTCATTTAGTGCCTTCAGTGGGGCCACAGGGATGCTGGCAGCTTGGCGGGGTAAGCTCACCTTGCCAACGTGCCCCAGGAAAGATGGGTCGTAAAGTGAACTTGTGTAGATGGAGTCCAGCTTGCCCAGTGGTGTGTGGGCTAATATTTCTGAGTGGCTGTCAATGGCCAGAGGCTCCCAGGGAACAGGCCTGGGTCATCCACCAGCCTGGCCCCCGCATCTTACTCAGCAGGAATCTTTGCAGAAACCCTACAGACAACCCTTTGTTTATCTGGAGTTTTCAGATTTGCAAGCACCGATTTCCCCCTCTTCAAAGGTGCAGACGCAGCCTCTTAGCTGGAAGCCTCAGAAGCTATGGGTAGCCAGCCCCCGCCTCCCGCAGGGCTGACTGTCCTGGACATGGTGCTGGCTGGACTCCAGGTCCCTTGGCAGTGTGAGGACACTGAGCACTGAGAAGTCTGGGCATTCTCTGTGCGGATTATTCCTCCAACCTCCCCCTTTCCCCCATCAAAGGAGACTACAGCTGTCTCTGGGATGGAGTCTTATGGGCTTTGGCCAAAATAGACAGATTTCCCCCAGTATTAGGTTCTTTAAATGAACCCATAGCCAAGGCCTATTGCCACCTCCACCACATTCCATCCTATTTATTTGCTCCCTCATTCAATGATTCATTCATTCAACAAATAAAGCCTAGGCCATCCATTCATTGTTGAGCACAAACTATGGGCCAGACACTGGGGAGAGAGACAGAGTTCTAGGAGCTAACTGCTCCTGGGGTGCGGACAGGACACAAGGCCTGAGGGTAGAGGTCTTATCCATCTTGTTGGCTGCAGTAGCTCAGGCCTAGCACGGTGCTTGGCACAGAATAGGTCCATGTGCATCCGTGAAATGCGCCCGTGATGCACAGTTGATGAGATAAAGAACACAGGAGGTACCAACTATTCCAGTGGGTGGACGGGCTTATACAGTACAGATCCCTGGAAGGCTACATGGAGATAGTGGCATTGGAGTTGGACTTAAAGGACGGATAAGATTTCCTCTGAGAGAGGGAGAGAGGAGTGGGGGTGGCATCCCAGAGAAGACAGAAACACCAGAAGAGAGAGCAGGAGTCAGTCTCGCCTGCAGAAATAACGAGAGGCCTCAACTGGCTGGAGTATGGGATGTACGGGGTGGGGGCAGGGAGGAGAAGCATAGATTTGTCACCCACGTGGGCGGAATATGGCCCTGGAGAGTGGAGGTTTAGAAGAAGGAGACCAGAATGGGAGAATCCCAGAATTCTAGAAGCTTGGAACAATCAGACTGGATCCACAGAACCCACTAAAGGGGCCTCACTTTGATGAGAGCCGGTGCTGGTCTGAGGGTTGGGGTGGCCCTTGGAGTGCAGGCTCCCAATAGGGCCGAGTGAGCACAGGCTTCTTAGAGGGGTTGGTGATGAGGGGAAAGAAGAGGATTCCCAGCCCCAGGTAAGTGGGCAGGGGGTGGCAGGCTCAGAACTGCATGGTTCTTTGTTCTTCGTGTGCATCCAGCCCACTCCGCTGGCGGACCCCAACTCTGTGGAGCAGGGTCTGGTGGGAGCAGGCTAGGGTGAGGGAGAGAGGCTTGCACATAGCTTTGCAGGTGGAGGGAACAGACCTCCCACGTTGTCGCCAGGACAATAATGAGTCGTGGATGCAGGGGACGGGCAGATTTCAGCCATAAGACCAATGTGGGAGGGGTCACAGAGACAGATGCCTAGGCAGGGCCCATTGGACCCTCCTGGCTTGGCAGGTCTGGAGGACACAAAGGCACAGGAGGTTAAGTGACCTGCTCAAGGCCACACAGATGGACATGGCAGAGCCCAGCATCTGGAAGTGGCGATCCAGGGACTCTAACCCTGGGAAGAGACGGGGACAGAGCCACCACTCACAGGCAGGTTTCTGCCTTTCTAGTTGCTTTCCGAAGAGCAAATACCTCTAGCAAGGGGGTTGGGAGGGCTTTGTTCTTGACCCCAGGAACTTCTTCACCCCTGTCATGATGGCTGAAACCACCCAGGACCTTTCTCCCTGCTCCTTCCATGCACACCCTCCCCCCCGTGCTCAGCATGGACTGGATGGGAAGGAACAGGCTTTGAGTGGGGACTGGCTTTCCCTCCCAGCTCGGCTGCTCTGGCTGCACAATGCAGGCCACCGGGCTTCCCTCTGACCCCATGAAGTGAGGGCACGTGTGAGCACCAGCCATGTGGGATAAGGCACCAGAGCCCAGCAGGCACCCCACTGAGAGGTCCCCCTCTGAACTGAGCGCTGTACTGAGAACTGGGACACTGGCAAAGGACAAAGGACACCCATTACTCTCACAGAACTCACAGCCCCATAGAAAGATGAGCTAGGACAGGTGGGTGGCCACAGTGCCTCAGCATATGGGGTGTGAAGCCCCAAGGAGGCTGAGGATCTGAAGTGTCAGGGAAGGCTTCCTGGAGGAGGTGACAGTGGAACTGAGCCTTGGATGATGACTAGAACCTTGAAAAACAAGGGGCAAAGATCATTTCAGGAAAAGGCTGCAGAGTGGAAAAGAACTTGGCCTATTCCGAGCATAAGGAGGTCAGTGTGTTTGAAAGGAACTGAGCACGCAGGACGTGGCAGATGGTGGCACTGGGGAGAGATGGGAGCCCGATTGGGACAGCCTTGAATGCCAGGCTAGGAGTAAGACTTACCCTTTTGAACAAAATCTTTGGGAAGCCATTAAGCTCGGGGGGAATGGAGGCCCTGTGTGTGTGCACCGGCATGCGTAGTGTGGTGACAGAGGGGACCAGAAAGGAAACAGCCTAGAGGTTGATGGACCTGTTAAGAGATGCTAGAGAGGATTGGAGGGCAGAGCAAGGAAGTAGCAGCAATGGCGAGGAAGGGGGAGAGGATTTCAAGAGAACAGCTAGGCAGAAATGAAAAGGCTTGGGGGAAGCCGGATGTCAGACACGGTGTAGACTCTCCAGCAAGCACCTGGGCAATCTGGTCCTTCTGCTTTAGGTAACTCCCAGCCCCCTTCCTCACTGGCCATGTGGCCTCACCTCCCTGAGCCTTGGCATGTTTATAAAACAGGGACAGAAAGAGCACCTACCTCTAAGAGATGCTGCAAAGCTGTGTGTGTAAAGCTCTGAGAGTGTGTTTCCCCCATTCAGCAAATGTTGATTGAGCACCTACTATACCTCTGGCGCTATTCTGTGCTCAGTGGCTATAGCAGTGAACAAACCCAAACAAGGTCCTTGCCCTCGTGGGGTGACACTCCAGAGGGTTGAGGAGACACATTAAACAAGATAAATCAGCAAACTATATACTATGTCAGATGGTGACAGGCAGTAAGGAAAATGCACGAAAAGAAAGCTAGGAAGTGCTGGGAGGCTGCGGCTTTAAGAGCAAGTAGTTTTGGTTGTGGGACCATCAGGGATGGTGCATGAAGTTCAAGGTAGAGAGTAGGAATGGAGAGAAGCCTAGGTTGCTAACATATGGGTGTCAAGGGATAAATGCCCAGGGAACTGGTGTGCTGTTCCCACAGATGCTAAAGTCACCCAAGGTGATGGCAGGGCAGGAGGACCAGGGAAAGTGGTCAGGCACCAAGTGTTTGCTAACAGGAGGGCAATGGGGACCTTAGAGATGGCAGGCCATAAGGACAAGGTAGCCAGAGGCATCGATGCCCACCCTTGAGAAGTTTTAGAGGAGACAGAGAAGAGGGGTCTTGGAACAACAGCTGGGACCAAGGAGGGTTTCTATGCCACCTCCTGCCTCTGACGGTGACAAGGCGTGAGCAGCCTCCCTGCAGAGGATGTGGGGGGGGAGAATAGCAGGTGCTCAGGTGAGGACACAGAGAGTCTCCAGAGAGGCACATACTTGCTGGCTACAGAGGGGCGGTTGCTGAGGGCGCAGGGGGAGGTTTGGAGAGCTGGGCAATGGCCAGGAGCGGGCTCAGGGGCACAGAATCTCAAAGCGCCCCCTCTGGGTTGAGGCTCTGCTATGAGGTGGGTGGCACCTGTGGCCAGTGAGGGGGCAGATTCAGGCCATGGCTGGGAAACACAGAATGACAGCCTCAGCAGGGTCTTTGAGGACCTGCCCAGGCCTGTAGGCAGAGGACTTCTCTCCCTCAGTGGGGTCAGTGCAAAACCCAGAAATGGCCAGCTTGCAATTGAGATGACATATTGATTGATTCATTCATTCATTCAACAAATATTTATTCACTCCCTACTATTAGGGCAAGTGTGAGTCAAGGCACTCAGGGTAGATGAGTGAGAAAAACAGGTCCATTGCCCACTCTTGTGGAGGGAACAGGTAACGTTACACACAATAAATATTTTTATGTAATAGTGTGTATTGGAGAGATGCACTGTGGAAAAATCACAGCTGAGCCAATGAGGGGAAGGGATTAAAGAAGGTCTTTAGGGTTGGCTCGTGGAGATGGTACCCCTGAGCAGAGATATGGAGGGGTGAGGGGACACTGTGTGGAAAAGCATTCCAGGAAGTGGGAACAGCCAGTGCTAGAGAGCTGAGGCAAGAGACAGTTGAAGGGATGTCACTAAAGGGCCATCAGAAGGGAGCCAATGAGCCCAGGTCTTGAGGGATGTGGCCATCATTAGGGGACTTGAATCATGGAGCCGCCTGACTGGACCCTTGCCTTTCAAGGATCCCTCTGGCTGCTCCCCTGGGAATCGAATGTAGGAATGGGGTCAAGGCAGGGTAGGCGACAGGAAGCAGGGCTCAGAATCTAAGTTTGCAGCTTAGCTTACCAGGTGCCTCCTGCCTTGGCACCTGGACTCACCCCTGCCTGTCCTCACTGTATCCCTAATGCCTGGTGTCCTGTCACACTCCGGGAGGCTACCAGCACTCACTCACTCATTTCACTTTAGAAATATTTACTGAGCATCTAGTATGTACCAGCCCTAAATATACATAATGTCCTGCCCAGAAGGACAGCAGCCACTGGAAACCTATAATTTCTAGGCCACCAAGAAACAGTCTTGGTATTTAACAGTCCCTTTTATTACCAGGCACCTCCTCTAAGCTGCATAGAACTCCTGAGTCGAGGTTTAGCCCAACAGGGCAGCTGAGAAACAGTCCAGTGCCCCCAAAGAATCCCGACCTTTCTAGATACCCCTTAGAGAACAGGAGAGGGACCCATTTGTAATGCAGGGCACCCTTTTGGAAAGCTCTCCTCCCCAGCCTCCCTGGCCCTCCACTGGCTCTGTCAGCCCCTCCTCCCCTTCACCCTGCCCCAGCCCCACCTAACCCCTTTCTGTTTTCTCTCACCACACCAGCTCTTTTCCACAATCAGCATCCCAAAAGTCAAGGGCAAATCAGGGAAGGTAAACCTCTTAAGTGTTGACCCTGACTCGCTCCATCAGTACCACTCACACAGGGCAGGCAGGCACTGATCCCCAGGCTGGCAGGGCTTCCCACACGCCGACCTGTCTGTGCTGGGTGGTTCATCCAGGCCTGGAGTGCAGCAGGAAGGGAGGGCACTCAGAGGGCATCACCTGCGCTGGTCCTATTTCCCCTCACAGATGTGGCCCGGGGCACCCCCACATAGGAACCCCCTATATCTCTTTGTCCCCCAGGCATCCCAAACTCACATCTCAAACCAAACACACCTCTCCTGAGGCCTCGTCTACAGAAGAATGGCACTCATAAGGTTTTGTGAGGGTTAAATGAGATAATATATGTGTCCATCACATGATCATTGTTTAATAAATCCCAGCTGCCATTACTATGGCCTTCCCTGACTCCCAAATCTCCTTTGTGGCTAGACTATAAACTCCCTGAGATTAGGGCTGCATCTTATCTTGGTATCCTCGGTGGCTAGTTCAGGGCCTGGAATATAGTAGCTGTTTATCAATGCTGAGTGAATTGAGGAAAAATATGCCTCATTAACTAGGCCCCACAGGCAGGATTGAAAGTTTACTCTTTCTAAGAAGGGTTCCTTTTTCCTTTAGACGGTCTCACTCTAGCCCAGGCTAGAGTGCTGTGTCTGCAGTCTATCTTACAGCAATTTCAAACTCCTGGGCTCAAGTGATCCTCCTGCCTCCTGCCTAGGTAGCTGGGACTACAGGCACCTGCCACCACACCTGACTAATTTTTCTTTTTGGTAGAGATAAGGGTCTCACTCTTGTTCCAGGTGGTCCCAAACTCCTGAGCTCAAGGGATCCACCTGCCTGCGACTCCCCCCACTGCCTGGTTCTGGCATTCTTAAAGGGCCAGTGCAGAAGGGAGTGTGTCCTCCCTGGGCGCAGGGCAGTGTGTGGGAAGCCTGTATTAGGTAAGACGCCCTGGGCAGAAGGTGAGATGGGCTGGAGCTGAAATCCAAGTTTAATGCACATCTGGGTGCTAGTTCCTAAAGCTCATTCCCCTATCAACATCTGATAAGGCCCTGTCAGGAGATGACTTCTGCCATCTTGTCCCCCCCAGCCTTTGCGCTGGCCACCGGGACAGAGGACTCCTGAGAGAAGGCGGCTGGGGACACAACAGCTCCTTCCCTGCTCTTTATCTGCCCCCCACCCCTGCTGTCAGTCAGCCTGACAGGAGATAAGCCAGGAGAGAGCCGCCTGGGCCTGCGCCCAGAGGGAGGACATAATTAAAAAGCCACTGCTGGCCTGGCGGATGCAGGGGGCACCTGAGGACCTTAGCTGGGAACATGGAGAGGACCTAGATGGGAAGAGCTCTTTCCTAAGAAGGGGCAGAGAAATCAGCGCTCACTGAGCAGCCTTGAGAGTAAAGGGCAGAGGCTGCCAGCCGGGAAGACTGGCCTGCCTCACACACCACAGGAGGAAATCCCAGAGTGAATCTGACCTCAGACTTGTAGTCCACACCCTGCTTTCACATTGCTTCCCACCCCTCCATCACCCCCCACTCCCCACAAAGGCCTGTGATTTCCCAGGAGCATCTCAGGAAGAGACCAGATCATGGGGATGGGGCTCTGGGAAGTGCTGCAAAGCCTTCCCGTGGGAGGATGAAAGCCAAACGTTTTTTCATTCATTCAATCAGCAGGAAGCAAAAATAGACATGGCCTGTCCCCATCTGTGGCCCATACACCCTACAGTGGGTGACAGGGAGTACCAAATTCATCTCGCAAACAAAACATGGCACAGCAAACTGGTGGAGATGCTCTGCGGGAGGATGACAGGGGCTGGGCACTGTGGTCTGACCTCCCGGCAGAGGGGACCCATGCGGACACAGGAGAATGAGAAGAGGTCACTAGTTAAGAAATGGGTGTGGACAAGCCTTCCAGGTAGAGACGCAGCCCCGGGGGTGAGGGGGAGGACAGGGCACGTGTGAGGAGCAGGGGCTGCTGAGATGGAAGGCACATGTCTGGAACCCATGGTGGTGGTGCAGGCCAGTGAGTACCACACCACCCGGGGCCCTAGGCCACCTTGGGCTTTGGGTCTCTGCCCCAGGAGCAATGGGAAGCCACTGGTGGGGAAAGAGGCTGGGGAGGGTGGTGGAGACCTGTCCAGTTTGCGATTGGTGCATTCGTTCTGGCCACTGGCACAGAATGGATTCCAGGGCAGGTGGGGGAAGAGAATCCACAAGCGGTTAGCAGCCGTGGTCCAGGTAGAGACAGACAGTGGTGGCTTGGGACAGGGTGCTGGTGCACCCAGATGGACGCCAGTTCTTTCCAGAGATAAAGCCCAAGCCCTGGCGATGTGGGGGTGGCAAGAAGGAGGTACAGGGACAGCTCCCAGGTTTTGGTCTCTCTATCCAAGGGATTGGTGGCCCTGCACTTTGTTGTCTCATGGGGGTTCCCCTCTCCCCTCTCTGTCCACCGTGGTGAGCAGACTCACTGAGGTCAGACAAGGAGGGAAGCAGAGAGGTGTCCCAGTGGCCTCATCATGCCGAGGAAACCTGCAGCCTGGGATTACAGGGTATGCAAGGGCAGAGGGCAGAGCCTGAATGCCCAACTCCCGTCCCAGTGTGGACAGTTGGGGAGAATTGGGGGCGAAGTGTGAGTTACCTGGGCCCTCTCCCTGACCACACCCCACCCACTCAGTGAATCCCCACAGGCCACATGTCTTCAGACCTCAGTTTCTGCACCTGCAAAATGGAAAAAAAAGGGAATAACCACCTCAGGGATGATGGGGAGTTACCATGGGGTCGCTAACATAGAAGTCCTTGTGGAAAATGAAGAGAAGAGTGCCAGGGGCGGGGGACAGTGCTAAATGGGAAAATGGGGTTGAGGACTGGTGGGGTGGCCTCTCCCATCACCTCTCATGCTTGCTATCTCTTGCAGGCCCTGAAGCCTGAATAGCCAACGGGATGCCAGGCCTGCTGAATCGGATCACAGGGGCAGCTCTGCCCCTCACTGCATCTGATGTCACCTCCTTTGTCAGTGGCTATGCCCTGGGCCTCACCGCCTCCCTCACCTATGGCAACCTGGAAGCCCAGCCCTTCCAGGGTAAGGACCTCTGTTGGGGCCTGCCCAGGGGCACCCCCTCCTTCACGTTGAATCTCTGTCCTAACATTTACTAGCTGATTGATGTTGGGCGAGCCAGGCAACCTCTGAGTCTCAGTTTCCCCATCTGTAAAATAGGAATACTGTCTCGGCTCTGCAGGCCTCAAAGCTAATAGCAAGGAGCGTTAGGATTCCAGTGGCGGAGGTTCGGGCTCAGCCCCGGCGCACATTCTTTCTGTCCCACGAGGTTCACTGTCCAGTCCTCACTTTCTCCAGGAAACCCTACAGTTGGAGAGACATCAAGATTCAGTGGAAGGCAGGAGCTTTTGGGCCCAGCCATGGCTCTGGCTCCTGTGACCTTGGGGAAGCCACTGTCCCTCTCAAAATCAGGATGCTCCTCTGTGCCGCTGGACGCCAGGGGTTGAGAGGCAGAGCAGATGATGTAGTGTAGGAAGCAGGACACACTGGATTGAAGAACAGTCTGGAGGTGTGATTCACAGCGTGGGGCAGCCAGGGTGAAGAGCCATCTGGGAATGGTACTCCTCTCCCTCCACTTCAGGACAGGAGTCATAGGAAGGCTCCCCAGGAGGGTGCTGGCCCGGACTCCTGCTCTCCACAGTGATGGGACTTCCTATCTTGGGCAGCGACCTCCAATCCCACCTGAGATTCTGAAACCCCTTCAGTGCTGCCTGGGGGGCCAGCACCACCCAAAGGGACCAGCAGGGCACCTTTCTTCCCATTAGAAGTCTCCTGGGCAGTACAAATAGCCGTGTTCTTATCTAAGGAAGCCTGGGAAGAGGGGCTTAAAATAGTCTCCTGCAAATCCAGGAGACTAGATAACTGAAAAACTCTGAACAGCCCTAAGGCTTGCCATATGCAGAAGGAGCAAGCACCCCCATTTTATAGATGAAGAAACTGAGGCTCAGAAGGGCAGGAAGTCAGGATTTGTGGAGGGCTCCCTGCAGCCCCAGCAGTGTGCTCTTCCGGTGTTGGAGGGTAGATTAGACGAGACCTGGAGCTCCCAACCTGGTCCCCATACCATCAACATTACTGGGGCACTGCTTGGAAATGCAGAATCCCAAGTGGGCCTCCCCAGTTACCCAATCTGAATTTGCATTTCAATAAGACCCTGCATGATTCGCCAGGTACTAAAAGTTGGAGATAAAGAAAACACATCACACGCCATGGGGCACGTAGCTTAGTAAAAGGGTGGCTACTTTTTCAATCTTCACAGTGACCCTGTGAGTCTGGCTTTATTGTCCCCATCTAACAGATGGGACTATGAGGCTTAGAGAGACTATCTTACCCAACGTCACCTGACTAGGAAACATGGCAGGCCTGGATTAGAACTTTAGTCTTCCTCCAAAGTCCCACAGAGGGCACACTTGGGGCCTGTGGCCCAAATTCGCCATAGAGATATTTGGTTAGGCCCACTCAACAAGTCACACAAAAATCTGGGTTTCCACTCTCTCTTGGAAAATCTGGCCATACCGGGCTCACATATTTGCAAAGTAAGAGCTGGCAGCGCGCTGTACTTATCTGCTGGGCCCCAGAGCCAGGATACCTCAACCCGGCTCTCTGCCGAGGCCTCTGGGTACCCACTTAGTTGCACTTAAGTATCATCCATCTGTCAGGCCAGAGGGGTACAGAGGGGTGCTGGGGCACTCCATAATTCTGGGCCCCTCTCTGGCAGGCCTCTTTGTGTACCCACTGGATGAATACACCACGGTGATCGGCTTTGAGGCGGTCATTGCCGACCGAGTCGTTACGGTGCAGATCAAGGACAAAGCCAAGCTGGAGAGTGACCACTTCGATGCCTCCCAAGTCCGATCCCCAACTGTCACTGGTAAGGAGACCATGGAAGAGCCTGGGCATGGGCAGAGGCTGCCCAGGGCTGGACTCTCAGTAGACTGCAAGGTAGCCATGGATGGGGGAGAGAGAAGTGAACTTGTTAGGAATACTAGCCAGAATCCTGTGCAATTTTTGGCCAGTAATTAACTTCTCTGAAGCTCTGCTTCGCTGTCTGCAAAATAGAGGTGATTATTCCTGTTCTCACCTTTGAAAGTGTAGTGAGGAGCAAAGGAGGGGAGGCCACAAACGGGTTTTAAAGACACCTCTAGCAAACAGAATAGCCTGCCACTTAAACTCAGGGATTAGGGAATGAGTCACTCCAGGATTTGACTCCCTATCCTGCTGCTCCAAATGGTGGGGGCTTAGATAAGAAATTAACCTCATCTGTAAAAAGAAATATATAACCACACTCTCTCAGTCCTCAACCAAGGCGATGTATGCAGAGCACTTAGATCACAGTAAGGACTCAAAGCACGGCAACCAATCCTGCTGTTGAGGGAACGGAGGCTCAGAGAGGGAGAGTAACAGGCTCAAGGTCACACAGCATGTTAGTAGCAGAGGCAGGCCTTGGATCCAGGCAATGTAAGAGATTCCTACCACTGGCTCTATGATCAAGGTGAAGTTTGTTCCCCTAATTGTTCAAATGTTCGGGAATCTTTTAATGAGCACTCAACATGTGTAAGGTGCAAAACTGCCCTCCAGTTATTATGATTTCTTATGGCCTAGAAGAATAGTTAGGCTGTGCCTGTGAGCAACCTTGATGGGAGGCAGAAAATGAGCCAAGAGGGATCTTGATAATGTCAGAGGAGGGGAACTGGGGTCCAGACTGGGGACCAGGGGGCATTGTTCTTGTGGAGGGTTGGATGGAAGGGTGAGATTAGCTAAGCAGGGATGAGGGACTGGCCTTCAGATAAAATGCAAGAATGTGAGCAAAAGTACAAATTCCAGAGGTGGGGTTGCTTTAATTTGGTTCTTGGGGCGGGGGGAGGAGAAGCTGTGGGATAGACGTGTGGCCCTCTCTTGGGAGACTTCCTCAGAGACTCCCACTCCCAGGAAGGTACAGTGGAAAGTACACAGGCTTAGAGTCAGACTCACGTGGGTTCAGATCCTGATTCAACACGTTGGCTATTTGCTGGATGACTCAGCCAAGTCCCACCCTATGCTGAGCCAAGCTCGGTTTTTCCCGTCAGCAAAATGGGGCTACTCAACCTACCACCCAGCAAGCTTAGAGGGGGTCAGACATGACATATGCCCAGCCTCTGACGCCAGTCTGGCACTTAGGGAACATCCTGCAAGAGGGGGTTTCCATCTCCCCTCATTCCTGCACACCGGGAAAAGTGGCCCTGGATGAGGACTTGGAGCGGATGCTGTTTGTGGTCAACTTGGGGACCATCGCCCCCATGGAGAACATCACCATCTTCATCAGCACCTCCTCGGAGCTCCTGACGCTGCCCAGCGGGGCTGTAAGGGTCCTGCTGCCTGCTGTCTGTGCCCCAATTGTACCCCAATCCTGCACCAAGAGCTCTGACACCTCTAACCAACAGGCCCGGGGGTAAGGAGGCCCTGCCTAGCCATGATCAGAGTCTAGGGTGGGCAGCAGAGAGCAGATAGGGTGAAGGTAGCAGGGTGTGGGGTGGGGGTGACAGAAGTAGAAATGAGGCCCTGCTAATAGGTACCACCTTCCGAGTAATTTGTTCCTCCCTGGTTTGCCTTTAGAGGACTTAAGAAACTTCCAGCAATGCCCATGGGTTGGAATTGGCCACCTGGGATCAGCATTTCCAGGGTTTATTTTGTAATTCACCTGAGAATTATAAGGAGAAGAAATGTGCCCTTCTGGTCCTTTTGGGTGGTGCTGGCCCCCCTGGGCAGCACTGAAGGGGTTTCAAAATCTCAGCTGGGGTTGGAGGTCGCTGAGCACCTGTTTTCTGAGCACCTACTATGTGCTGGACACTGGGCGGGGGGCTAGGGACATGGTTGCCATCCTTGTGGAACTTGGCAGAAGAGATCATTATTCAACTAAAAATACAACTAATGTCTGACTCATGGCTTTTGAACTGGGATGCATAATTAATTATGTGAAAAGTGCACTGAGGGAGAAGTTCATTGGGCCAAGAGTACAAAAGGAGACCCCAGCCTGGAGTCCAGGGGCCAGGCCAGGCTTCTCTGAGGGGCAGTGTTTCGGCTGAGCCCTGGGTGATGGGGAGGATGTAGGCACAGGGAGAAGCATTCCTGTAGGTGAGACCAGTGGAGACAATGGCCCCAGGGAAGCAAGGACAGGGTCCCAGAGAGCAGCTGCAGCACAGGCAGCACGGGATGAGGGCATAGAGCAGGGGTCCTCAAACTTTTTCAACAGGGGGCCAGTTCACTGTCCCTCAGACCGTTGGAGGGCCGGACTGCGGGCCCAGGGACGAGTCGGCTGCTAAGTGGGACAGGCAGCGGCGGCAAAAACACCTGGCGGGCCAGATAAATGTCCTAGGTGGGCTGTATGTGGCCCGCGGGCCATAGTTTGAGGACGCTTGGCATAGAGGCACGGGACACTCTGTGGCCCCAGCGAAGACTTTGCATTTCCCCCAAAGCAGGAAGGAGTCCTTAGAAAGATTTTCACCAGGACAGGGAAGGGACCATGACGGGCCCAGTACCAGGATAGTTTCTCTGTACTACCCAGTGGCATAGGTAGTGGGTCACAGTCAGAGGCACCTACAGATGAGATCATTTTCAGTGAAAATAAATGCCACATAGGGGAGAGAGGGGGACAGAAGAGGACAGGGAGGGAGAGGGCTATTTTAGCTAGAATGGACAGGGATTAGGCAGAATCTGTGGCTGGACATGAATGGAGGGAGCAAGACATGGAAAGATGCGGGGTGGGGGGAGCATTTTGGAAGCAGAGACTAGCAAGTGCAAAAGCCCTGAGGCAGCAGCACGAAGGCTGACGTGGGTTCATGTGGCCATGGCAAAAAGTCAGAACGGCAGTGAGGAGTCAGATCGCCAGGAGGACACTTGGCACAACCGAGAAGCTGGCAGCACAGGCCAGTTTCAGACCAGGTGACATCAGTCTGTGGGTTGTCTTTAGAAGCATTGCCATTGGCTCTGAGCCTTGTGCGTTTGAGAGGCAGGGCCTTGCTGGGCCATTCAGGCCCTGATGTTTCTAAGTGGGTCCTGATCAGCTAATTCTGCTCATTCCAGCAGGCAGAGTTAATAGCAACACTTTGGGGAAAAGCCTGAATCACATCCCTACGAGCCTCAAAATTGCTCAGCTAGAATGAAGGATGCAAGAGAAACCAAGAACTGCAGATTACACTGAGTGTCAGGGAGGACGTGGAGAGATGGGAGCCCTTGGTCACGGGCGATGCAAGAGGGAACCAGGACAGCCACCCTGGAGCAATCTGGCAATTGTTAGTGTGTCCCTTGGCCCAGGGATCCCATAGAAATTCTTTCTCAAGTCCAAAGAGGACATAGACAGGGATGTTCCTTCATGGTGGTGTGATTTATGGACACAGGGAAGGTGAAGCCAGAACAAATAAATACGGTGACACCGAGTTAGTAGCAAGGACGTCGGATTGTAGCCACCTGGACGGAGCTTAGAGGGTGCCCATTGGGTGGGGGAAGGAGAAGGATTGGGGATGGGGTGCGTGATCACAAAGGAGGGGGCCCCAAAACACGAGCATTCGGCAGGTGACAGTTTGCTAAGCAGCTGCTCAAGGAGTCCCCAAGGCAATTATATAAGTATTGTCCCCATTTAATGGGTGAGAAAACCACTTAGCGGAGAAGTGACTTGTCAAGGGCTTGCAGTGCACAGAGACAGAGCAGAGATTCAGGAAGTGGTGTGACATAGTGCAAACTGTCTCACCATCAAGCCAGAGAGCCCTGGGCCGGGATGCTGGCTCTGCCAGGTCAGGATGTGGGAACTTGGGCTGGTTACCTCCTTACCACACTGACCCTTGGTTTCCCCACGTGGAAAGTGGGGGCTCTGATGCCTTCCCCCTGGGTTGTGGTGAGAACAATGTGAACTAATGCTATCGAACCCGTACCTGGTGCCCAGCCCACAGCAGGTGCTCCTCACGAGTAGCTGTGCCTAACATCAAGTTCAAGGTGCTCTTGATGGGAGAAAGTGGATCCTGGGGCCTCCTTGGTGGGCTGGGCTGCCTGGCACTCAGCATCCTCTCCTCATCCTCTTACTTTGGGCCCCTGCCTCTGCCCCTACTGACATCACCTCCTCCTCTTCCCAATTCTTTCCCAGCAAAGACAAGAATTGCTTCAGCACCCGGACCCTGGACACCTGGAACAAGCTGAGCCTGGCCACTCTCCTGGACACCGATGTGTCCAACCCCATGGAGTATGAATTCAACTTCCAGCTGGAGATCCGTGGGCCATGTCTGCTTGCAGGTGAGAGGGAGCTGTCCACAGGTCTGGAGCCAAAGAAGCCCCAGGGTGGAGAGGGCTTCAGGCCCAAACAGCTAGGAACAGAGAGGAAGGGGAGGCAGGGAAGTCGACTGGCCCAGATGGAGGACAGACTAGAGCACACAGAGTTACAAGCCCCTTCCAGGGACAGATTTCAAGGCCATACACCTCTACCTAACATCCCTGGGGAATGGGGGCTCTTGGTCCTCTTCTGGAGGCCACAGCCCTAACCTGCTTCTTGGTTCTCACTTTGCCTGCATATCAGAACTCCCGGAGGAGATTTTAAACATCTAATAACCTAGATCCCAATCCCCAACATTTGGGGGTATTTTGGTCCTGAGTATGGAAACATTTAAAAGCTCCCCACGTGCTTCTATTGTGCAGCCAGAGTTGAAAACCATTGCTCCAAAGGTTCTCTTCCCCAGCCATTCTGGCTTCTAAAAGGGATGAGATTTCTTGCTGACGTAGGTGCTCCTACAGCCACCTTTCTTTCCAGTGCAAGAGGCACTTAAGGGACACCCACCCACTGATTGTGTTAGGCTCTTCCTATCTACTCAGCCACATGCTTGGGGCTTTGTGTGCCCTTTGGGGAAGCCACTGCTCTGACCCATATTGGATCCCGAGGTTGGAGCAGGCAGGCACCATCAGACACCGTCTAAGTCACACAGCAGGTTAGATGCCCCAACAGGGCTGGCATGTCAAGTGTCTGTGGCCTGGGTCTGAGCATCCGCCACTGAGCTCCTTTCCCTCCTGGGGCTCCCGAGCCTGCCCCACCTCACCCCTTCTGTGCCACTCAGGAGTAGAAAGTCCCACCCATGAGATTCGCGCCGATGCGGCCCCATCTGCCTGCTCTGCCAAGAGCATCATCATCACCTTGGCCGACAAGCACACCTTTGACCGGCCTGTGGAGATCCTCATTCACCCCAGCGGTACGGTGCCTGCGAGGGCCCTTGGGCTACATGTGGGAGGAGGAGTGCTAATCCTACAGGGACAGGACACATGTCCCCCTCCAGTGGCTGACCAGGGCAAGGGGACGGGATGCGTGTCAGAGAGGGGAGACCAACAACCCACCTCCTAGGAAACTTGGTTGTCACTGGTGGAATTGGTGTCTCCTGCCCTGATTAAAATTCCAGAAACCCAGGGTCTCTTCCATTCCTAGGGTCTTTGAAACTCTAAGCTCAGCAAGCCATTGGCAACACTGTAACCTCAAAGAGGAACTCTCCTGTGTCATCAAGAATCCACAGAATGTTAGGAACTAAAAAATTTACTTAGCCCCATCTCCCCCCTATTTAACAGAGGAGTAAATTGAGGTCCCCACACCGCTTTAGGCAGCCAGGGCTTCCGCCTCCTTCCCCTGGATGCCCCACCTCTGTGAAGATCTTGTCCCTAAACCAGGGCCCCTGGCATCCCCTTCACACCCGGACAAATGTTGAGTGACAATCTCATCTCTGCAGAGCCCCACATGCCACACGTCCTGATGGAGAAAGGGGACATGACCCTGGGAGAGTTCGAGCAGCACTTGAGGGGAAAAACAGATTTTATTAAAGGGATGAAGAAGGACAGTCGTGCAGAGCGGAAGGTGAGGGCCACTCAAGTGGCGAGGTGAGGGGGGCAGGGCTGGGGCAGCTCTAAAACCTGGTCCCCACTCAACCAAGGAGGACACTGAACCTGCACAAGGGGGCCACCTGCC
Organism: Galagoides demidoff; assembly: GCA_963574575.1. Lineage (NCBI taxonomy): Eukaryota > Metazoa > Chordata > Mammalia > Primates > Galagidae > Galagoides > Galagoides demidoff. The sequence continues at coordinate 42,106 of CAUYQV010094474.1, forward strand.
CAAAGTCACACAGCAATTTGGTAGCAGAGCCCAAGCAAAAAGTTGTGTCTTTCAGTGGGCTGAGACACTGCAGGGGCCTTCCAGATGCCCAGTCACCCTGGCTCTTTCTCCAGCCTCCTGCCAAGTCACCTTCTCCTAGTAGTCCCAAGGGGTCTAAGCCAGGCATAATTTGCATCTGGTGGCAACAATGGCCTTGACCTCCTCTGGGCTACCACACCCGCCTGGGGATGCCCAGGCCTCTCAGCGGGGGGTCTTCCAGCTCCCTCCTGGGCCTCCCTTCTCCTACATCCCAAACAGCCCCTTGGTCTTCCTCCCTCTGGGGTCCTTGCTTGCTGAGACATAAGAGATATGGGTAGAGCAGGTTTCCCCGAGAAAGATCCTTCCCCTCTGCCCTCCCCGCACCCCATGAGGCTACAGGACCAGCAGCCCCTGGCAGGGGGTGGGGAATGGGTAGGAGGCAGAGGAACAGTAGCAGGCCACATCCAGTGCTGTCCCCCCAGCCCTGCACACCAGGTCCTAAGCACAGAGATAGGTTTAAGAACGATGGCACACCTCCTTAAATCAGCCCCCTTTCTAGCTGAGAAAACTAAGGTTTAGTACCCAAAGATAAACAGTGATTGGAAAAAGGAGGAGATTGTTATCTCAAGAAGCTAAAGGAAGCTAAAGAATGAGATTGATCATGTGGGGTAGGGAAGGGGGATGGAATTCACAGCCTTACCCATTGTCTGCTGGCCTGGCTGGCCAGGGAGGGTCGCAAGGGGAATGAGGAGGAAGCGGACAGGGAAATGCAGCTAGGTTGTGGCCTATTTGACCCACCATGGGATGTTCAAAGGGAAAGTGCAGGTGGTTCAATGCCACTCACAGCCTGCCCATGTTTAGGGACACCACTGAAATCACTTGCCCCCTCCCAGAGGTGCCCCTCACCCAGGTGAGTCAGTTGGAAGAAGCCACTGGAGCCTTCTCCGAGTGGGGGTGGCAATGCCAGGGGACCCATGGACCTCTGAGAACTGCAGCATGTGGACAAGGGGGAGCCCAGGGGGCCTTCCGGGCCTGGGGCTGGCTGTCCTGACTGTTATGCTTTAAACCAATTAGCTCTGGCACTGCTGAAGCAAATGAGAATTAATTTGCCACCTTGGGTTGGTTATGCAAATCGCCCATATTCTCATGAGCTCCAGGGATGACAGCAATCAACCCGATCAACCCGCAGCTGCTAAGAAGTGATGAGTTTATTGAAATTGGATAATGGCAGCTTGAGGACACATCAGAGCATCCTGAGCCAGGGCACCCACCCTGTCCCTCTGAGAGGCAGAACAAGGGTCCTGGAGGTGGCTCCGCTCACTGGTAGATGTGGCTGGTGATGCCTTGGACTCTGTCATCAAAAGAGCTAGGCTGGGAGGGAGAGCAAGGTCCCTAGGCAGGGAGAGAGGCAGGTTGCAGGCATCCAGAGGGTGAACGTCAGTCAGGATGGGAGGGTGGGATGTGCTGTCAAGACCGTGATTTAGCAAAGAGGAGAAAATAACACAGAGGGACACACCATGTATGAGACACAGAGAAGCAGAGAGACAGAGACTGGGAGGAGGGGACAAACCAAAAGGTACACACACAGGTCAGTGGCAGACAGAAAGGCCCCACAGAGTCAGCATCTCATTGATCATTCCACAAACCATAAGTGTCCAATCCGTGCCGGGCTCTGTTCTAGGCCCTGGGCAGTAACACATTCCTTGTCCTCATTGAGCTAGAATGGGGAGACAGACAAAAAACGAGTAAATGAGCCAGATCTGGGGCTGGGGTGGTGGCTCACGCCTGTGATCCTACCACTCTGGGAGGCCCAGGCAGGTGGATTGCCTGAGCTCATGGGTTCCAGACCAGCCTGAGCCAGAGCGAGACCCCCATCTGTAAAAAAGAGCCAGGCATTGTGGTGGGGCCTATAGTCCCAACTACCTGGGAGGCTGAGGCAAGAGAGTCACTTGACCCCAAGGGTTTGAGGTTGCTGTGAGCTATGACACCATGGCACTCTACCAAGGGCGACAAAGTGAAAGTCTGTCTCAAAAAAAATAAATAAATAAAAGAGCCAGATCTGCTTGGAAGGGGAGTTTGTGATGAGTGGTAGGCACTTGGTGCTTTTCTATTTATTTATTTACTTACTTAATGTCACTCTGTCACCCTGGGTAGAATACTGTGGTGTCATCATAGTTCACAGCAACCTCAGTCTCCTGGGCTCAAGTGGTCTTCTTGCCTCAGCCTCCCGAGTAGCTGGGACTACAGGCATCTGCCACCACACCTGGCTAGTTTTTCTATTTTTAGGAGAGATGGGGTTTTGCTCCTACTCAGGCTGGTTTCAAATTCCCAAGCTCAAGCAATGCACCCAGCTCGGCCTCCCAGAGTGCTAGGATTACAGGCGTGAGCCACCACACTCGGCCAACATGCTGGGTGCTTTTAGCCAGGGGTTTATCAAAAGCTTGTCTGAGAATGAGACCCACTGGGAAGAGCCCATTGTGAGACAAGTGGGCAGAGAGAGCCCAAGGCATTGAAGAACCAGCACAGTGACCAGTTTGGAAAACAGGAGGAAGGCCAGTGTGGCTAAAATGTAGGGAGCAGAGTGGGTAGAGATGAGGCGGACAGGTGGGCAGCACTCATGCCACAGAGGGCTCCACAGCGCCTGGTGTAGTGGTGTGTGAGCAGGGGCCACTGCTTACAGAAGAGGATGGCAAGAACGACCCCCCCCCCCGGCCACTCTATGCAGAATGGACCATGGAGAGAGGGCAGTGGAAGAGAGAGACCACTGAGAAGCTATTGCAAGGGTCCCACAAGAGATGATTTTTTTTTTTGAGACAGAGCCTCAAGCTGTCCCCCTGGGTAGAGGGCTGTGGCATCACACTCACAGCAACCTCCAATTCCTGGGCTCAAGCAAGTCTCCTGCCTCCACCTCCCAAGTAGCTGGGACCACAGGCGCCTGCCACAACACCTGGCTATTTTTTGGTTGCAGCTGTCATTGTTGTTTGGCGAGCCCGGGCTGGATTCAAACCCACCACCTTAGATGTATGTGGCTGGCATCTTAGCCACGTAAGCCATAGGCACCGAGCCCCAAGAGATGATCTTAAAGAGTTGGGTAGTGGCTATGGGGACAGAGAGAAGACGAGGTCAGGTTGCATTTTAGTGGCAGGACTGACAGTCCTTTGCTTCAGGCAGAGATGCGTGGAGTGAGGGAAAGAGGAGAACCAAGGACAGCTGCCAGGCGTTTGAACAACTGGGTGGGTGGTGATGTCATCTATTGAGATGGGGAAGGAACTTAAACAGAAACTGAGAAGCAGACACAGAGAGACACGTGTACACACAGAGACGGGCAGACGGAGAGAAAGAGGGGTGGCGGGGAGAGCAGAGTGAGGATGAGCTGAGACTGTGTGCAGTGAGTGGACAGTCAGGAAGGAGGTTCTGCAGCAGCACGTGGGTGGCCTCAGGGCCAGCTAGGGGGCCACATAAAAAGATAAAAGCAAGGGTTCTGTCCTTCCTTCAGTGCTGATTGATCCGTCCCTGGACGGGGCCCTGTGTTAAATCCTGGAGATGCACCGGGAGTTTCTGGCATGACCTGCCTTCAAGTTGCACCCAAGCTGGGGTGAGGCAGAGATGTGAGCAAACAGCTGCATTCAGGCAGCATGGTGGCTCACGCCTGCAATCCTAACACCTTGGGAGGCCGAGGTGGGCAGATCACCTGAGGTCAGGAATGCTAGACCACTTAGAGCAAGACTGAGACCCCAGCTCTAAAAAAACAGCCAGGTGTTGTGGCGGGCGCAGGTAGTCCCAGCTACTTGGGAAGCTGAGGCAAGACGATCACTTGAGCCCAAGAGTTGGAGGTTGTTGTGAGCTATGACACCACGGCACTCTACCAAGGGTGACAAAGTGAAACTCTGTCTCAGAAAAAAAAAAAAAAGAAAGAAAGAAAAAAGAAAAGAAATTGCATTCAGCATTAGCGGTACCTGGGCCCCTAGGGCAGGTAACAGCAGCAGCAGCAACTCAATGACAGCGACTACTTAGGAACAGCTACCCTCTGCCCAGCAGGAGCTTTGACAGCGACTACTTAGGAACAGCTACCCTCTGCCCGGCAGCAGCTTTCACAAGTGCCGCATTTGATACATTCAGCAACCCAGTGCAAGGTGACTTTGGTCCTCGTTTAATGGATAAGGAAAATAAGCAATTAAGTCCACCTGGAAGATGGGGGCAGGCTTTCCAAACAGGTAAAATTTGAAGAATGGGGAGGAATTTATCAGTGGGAGAGAATCAGTAAACCAGCAAAATCAAGTTCACGGCCAAGATGAGCCAGACAGCGGCTTATACACTGAGTGCCAAAGCAAAAGAGACCATTATTTAATTAAGCACCTCCTTTGAGCCTTCTGCTCACTCAGTTCGCCTTCTCAACCACCCTGAGAAGGGGCTATTATTTTATTTGCTCCATTTTCTACAAAATGAGGAAAGAGATCCAGAAGAGGGGCTTGCCCCAAATCACAGTTAGATGGTGACAGAACTGGGATTCAAACCCAGGTCTTTCTGTCTATGAAGTCCATGCTTGCTGTTGCAACCTGTGAAAGTCTAGCTGACAGAGGGGAGGAGCCGAGTCAACCTCAGGTTGTGCACAGCCTGAGCCGGGTCTTTGTAAAACGTGGTGAGTCCCCGGGAGGCTCTTTGCTCCCCTTGCTTGCCTGTGTCAGAGAGTTTTCCTTTCTCCTCCAGACAGAAATCATCCGGAAACGCCTCCACAAAGACATCCCCCACCACTCTGTCATCATGCTCAACTTCTGTCCTGACCTGCAGTCCGTCCAGCCGAACGTAAGAAAGACCCTGGGAGAGTTCATCTTCCTCGTAGACAGAAGCAGCAGCATGAGTGGGACCAGCATTAACCTTGTCAAGGTATCTCCAGGGGGGACCTCTCCCCTGGCCCTGGCTCCAGGGTAGATCAGCTGTGCTCCCCAACTAGGCTTCCTCAGCACTTTCTGTTCCAAGAAACAACTTTTTAAAACTCAATTTGACCAGAGAAACTCAAACTTAATTCACTCCCAAAACGAAACCCTGAAGTGGTGTGAGCAGGTACAAACTGTCACCCATTTACAAGGGATGAAGCCGTCCATAGTTGTCTCTTAGATTCTGCAAACTTATGTCGTATGCCTGCTCTAGTTAAAACACCTGACTAGAAGTGAGTGGAGAGGGGTACGGAGAAGGACACTAACATTTGCTGAAGATCTAGTAGGTTTCAGACATTCATTAAGTCTATGCTTAGAGACCTAGTACAGACAATAATGCTATGAGGTTGGTCCTATTGTTTCCATTTTGCCAATGGGAAAACTGATCCTGGAACTTTCAGTCACCTCCCCAAGGTCACAGTCAGTGTGGTCCAAGGCGAAACCTTTGTCCGACAGTTTCCACCACCTTAGTCCGACAGTTTCCACCACCTTAGTCTTTCACTGGACGTGGCTCCTGCCAACGAATGTGTAGAACTCTGTAGAAAAGACTTGGTTCCTCTTTTTTCCAAAGGTTTAATATGTGCAAAGCCCTCTGGTTGGCCATCTGGAAGAGCGGCAGGGTATAAACACAGTTGCTGCCCTCAAAGAGCTCACAGTCGAGTGAGAGACAGAGCCCTGCTAGCCCAATACATCCAGAATTGCTTCGTCTTCCTCAGGAGGTTACGTGTCTTCATTATGGCATTATCCAAGGCTCCCTTGTATTTTTAGATGGGCAGATGTCTGTCTTGCTCTCTGGACTTATGAACTCATTAAGGGAAAGGACAAGAGCTTTTCATCTGTCTTTGCCCATGGGGCCCAGCTCTGTACTTATGCACAAAAAGCCCAGTTTGCTGAATTCAAGAGAACAAGGGATGACGGAACAAGAAGGAAACGGGGCCCTGCTGTCACCTGAAATGTCATCCCTCTCCTTAGTCTGTTCCTGGAGAAAGCCCTGTTTCCAGGGCAACAGGCTCAGCCAGGAGAGGAGGGTTAAGGTGGGACCTGTGAGGCCAGCTATCTCCTCAGCCTTGCTATGAATTGGTTTTGTCTTGAAGTATAACAGAGGAGTCATACTTTTTTGCAGTTTTGACTGGGATTGGGTTTGAACCTACCACCTCCAGTATATGGGACCAGCGCCCTACTCCTTGAGCCACAGGCGTCACCAGACTCAAATTCTATTTTCACACTGTCATTCAGGGCTGATTAGTGCCTTCTCCCTACCCGGCTCACCACCTAAAGCAAGAATTAGGACGGGGAGCTGTCCAGGGCACTGGAGTGCTGAAGCACACTCCATGTCTCCATGGCCATCTGTAATGCATCCCACAGCCGAGGAATTGATTCATGAGAGGTCTCAGTTACCTGACAGCACTACAGGATGGTGAGCCTAAGCCATCCCTTAGGGAGCACATAGTTTGTTTTCTAGGTAAAGAAACTGAGTCCCCTAGAGGCTAAGTGTTTTTCCCAGCATCGCAGGGGTAGTGGACGAGACTGGGCCTTATATATCTTATTTCAGTTCTCATTTTCTTTACATTTGCTTATGAAGAATTACATATACTCTTCCACTGAGATAACCTCTCCTCTCTGACTACATCATGTCTGCTGCGTGGCATCATACAAAGAGCAACGCCTGGGTTCCAGGATCATTTCTGCCACTGACTTGCTACATGGCTATGGATAAGTTGACTCTTAACTCTGGGCTTCATTTGTCCTTTCTTTAAAATGAGAGGGAAGGATTAATTCGGGCAGGACAAACACGTGTCATATGTCCCTTTGCTCTCCTCTCCCAAGCCCAAGCAGACATCAATAATCGATCATGACATATTTTTTCCATAAGCCTGGACTCAGACTCATTAGCCCTCTCATCCCAGTGTTCCAGGCAGTTGCTACCCATTACACACAGTTGGTGTCTGAGTGGAAGTCCACTTTCTGAACCAAACACCTTCCCAACCTTCTCATTTCAGAATTCTCTGATGATGACTTTGTCTGGCTCTCCTCTCACTCCCCTTGAAGACTCTCCTGTTCTTCCCCAATTAAGTTCATTGAGCTTCACAAGGTCATCCCTTCACACATGACTTTGCACTTGTGCAATCCATTCTGCTCAACAGACCCTGTTAGAGAAAGGCCCACAAATTACTCAGGCCACACACCCCCTTCCCCACTAACAACGAAGCCACTGGAGGTTGCTTGGGGCATTAATTATGACCCATTGGGTGGAAGTTTTAAGAAAAATTAGGCTCAGGGAGGAGGGAGAGAATAGAAATCCAAACAGCCCATGCCAAAGGGGAAAGTTCAGCCAATTTAATTTCCTGCAGCTGGTCTCATTCTTCTGCTGCCACTTGCTGCCAAAAGCATGGCTTTAAAAATTCTAATAGGTGTGTGAGCAGAGATAATCTGTATGAATCAGCAGAGTCTCCGGCAAACAGGGATATATGCATTAGTGGCTAATGAAAAAATAAGCAGATACTGACTTTTTTTTGTAGACAAACCAAATGTATTCATGCAAGCCGTGAAGAGAGAGCATTCATGTTCAAGTTTAATGTTAATGTTTGCAGATAGGGGTGTTGGTACGGGGAGCCTGGAAGGCTGGATGGTGTGAAAGTTGCCAGAATCCACTTGCAGCTGTTTCTTCCTAGATTCTGGAGTATGATAGACAGTTTCCCTGAAGCCATACTGAGTCCCTGAGATGCCATCAAAACACACGATGAGCATGAAGGGGAGACCTGAATTCCTCTGCCAAGGCAGAGCCAACACAAAGGAAGATCTTGGAGCTGTGTTTTGAAAGATTCAATCATTAGTCTCAGGTTGTGTGATGCAGGGCAACTCCTTAACTCTCCTGAACTCCAATTTCCTTATCTGTAAAATGGAGGTATTCGTATTCAAATGTATCACATTGGGTTGGTAATAACAACCATTTACTGAGTGGTTACTATGTGCCTGGCTGAGGCTCAGAGGGGTAACATAACGAGCCCAAGGTCAAGTTAGTATTGGCACAGGTGGTATTTAACCTAGATATGTTTAATTTTAAAGCACATGTCTTAACTGCTATGCTAAAATTATCTATTAACTATTATGCTAGAGATTAAATGAGATAATCAATATACAGTGTCCAACACTTCGAAATTGATTGATACCGATCGTCACCCTGTATCATCGTCATCAATCCTCATCACCACCATTAATTATTTTTTGCTCTGCTGTCACCTCCATCTCCCTCATTGTCATTATTTTTTTAAATATACCTTTGTCAAGGTCTCCTGGTGGTACGCAGCTCCATAGGTTAAGATTCTTTAATATTACAGACTTTGGAGGCAAAGTGACATGTGTGTGAGTCACTTTGGTGCTTCTGTTCACTATCCAGATACTTACCAAGTCACTTCCCCTCTCTCCGCCTCCACTTTCTCTTCTATAAAATGGGGATAATAGTGTACCTGTCTCAAAGGGTCATTGTGAAGATCAGTGAGTCACATGGAAAATACATCCTATGTGCTCAACTAAATACATCCTGTGTATGACCTAAAGAGACTGTCCCTCGGGACTTGTCCCTTGTTCATGATAACTAGGGTGAGTCCAATGCAGAAGGCCCTGGAGGAGGGCCAGATTCTGCCCACCACAGTGTGACCTGGACCGGGCCACCTTCTTCCCTTAGATGTCAATTTTGCTCTGGCAGGAAAGGTGTAGGCACTCCCTGTCTTCCCCAACTCTCAGGGTCAACGTGAAGTGACACGTAACTGTCAAGCCATACTAGAATGGCCTTGAGAAGTCAGGCCTGCTGCTTATGGGAATTTTATGAGGATGGTGTTGGTCCAGCTTCTGGTCAGCATCAGCACATTTCTCGATATGTGAAGGAAAAGGAGGTGCTGGGTACAGGCAGAGGGGTGAAAGTCCTGTTTGGAGGCTGTTCCTGTGCTGGGTATGGGAATACTGGTGCGTGGCACAGAGTGGCAGGAACCCTTCCCTGAATCCTGATGGTCCCTTCTCACCTTCCAGGATGCCATGCTGGTGGCTCTGAAGAGCCTCATGCCAGCCTGCCTCTTCAACATCATTGGGTTTGGATCCACATTTAAGAGTCTTTTTCCTTCCAGCCAGGCCTACAGTGAGGTAAGGCGGCAAGGCTGGAGGGCGACGTGAGGTGGGGAGCAATGGAAAGGAGGGGAGAGGAAAGAAGAGGCCACCTTAGGTCTGGCCTCAGAAGCCACCGCCTGCAGAGAGCCCAGAACACACTGGGGGCAGGGAACTAAAGCTACCTGTGTTTCTGCAGTTTTCTGACAACTCAGCTTCCTAACATCCCCCTTCTTTAAAATAAAACAATATTTTGGGCAAAGTCTACACGTGCACAGAGATGGGATACGTGGAGAGGGTAGAGAGAGGACACAGCCACTGAAGCCTGTGTCTCCAGGACAAGGGGCCCACACGAGGCTGAGTTGACGAAGTGAATGGTAAGGGGTGGGGGGGAATGTGTGGCTGAGCGGGTGGGAATGGAGCTCCCAAAACCTGAGCTACGGTGTGAAGCAAAGGGCTGGTGGCCCCAGCAGCATGTTCAAAACTGGAGCATCCTCCCAAATCTTAGAAGGAGGAGGAGGAAGGAAGAAAGGGAGGGAGGGAAGACAGACATATAGGACACTCTTCAACTAAAAATAATCTTTCAGGTTTTTCAAATACATGAATAATATATGTTGTGTGCACTTGTGGTTCCAGATCCTTGGGACGCTGAGGTAGGAACATCACTAGAGCCTAGGAGCTCGAATCCAGCCTGGGCAACATAGTAAGGCCTCATTTCTAAGAAAAATAATAATAATAATAACGTTGTTGACACAAGAGTCTCACTCTGTTGCCCATCCTGGTATGCAGTGATCATACAATCATAGCTCACTGCAACCTTAAACTCCTGGCTCAAGTCATCTTCCTGCCTCAGCCTTCTGAGTAGCTGAGACTAACAAATGTATGTCCCCATACTTGGCTAATTTTTTTTTTTTTTTAAGATTAAGGTCTTGCTAGGTTACCCAATGTTGGTCTCAAAACTCCTGGTCTTGGCTCGGCGCCTGTGGTTCAGTCGGCTAAGGCGCCAGCCACGTACACCTAAGGTGGCGGGTTCGAATCCCCAGCCCGGGCCCGCCAAACAACAATGATGGCTGCAACCAAAAAATGGCCGGGCGTTGTGGCGGGCGCCTGTGGTCCCAGCTACTTGGGAG
>CAUYQV010094475.1:0-10432 GCA_963574575.1 Galagoides demidoff
TCCTAGAAAAATTGCTGCATACCTCATTGCCGTATATCATTACAGTGACCAGGTAGTCAATGGGTACTTTGAAGGTGACCTTAGTGATACTTAGCAATGAAGAATGTAGTACTTTTTCTAGGATGAGTTCACAGATTTAACTGTCCAATCTTGTACATGTATATGTGGATTTTAAACATTAAAAAAAAAGACAAACGTAGCTGGAAAACCAATTAAAGAATCATAAGCATGATTTGACTATATGATTGACCATGGTGGGAACGAGGGCAAAGTTCTTATACAGGGTGTCCATAAAGTTCATGTGCAGTTTACTATGTTAAACTATTTTTAAATTGCACAGGAACTTTATGTCCACCCTGTATAAGTAAAATGTTTATTTCAAGGCCGGAGGCCTTAGCTCAGGCCAGCAGGCTATAAAGATGTGTTACGGTCCATATGCAAAGACCATGGGTGTTCCTGTGCCGTGTTTGCGGAACAACAACAAAAGCATTGTAAGCATTGGTTCCATGGCACAAAGGACGTGTAAACAACAGAAGTCCCAGGGTTGGGCAGTTGGCATCTAATAAGATCAATTTCAGCATAGCATTCACTTCCAGAGACGAACAAATCATTGGCAGCTCCACAGTTGTTGCAGGCCCAACTTGAGTTAAGGAAAAATGAGTTAAGGACTAAGGAAAAATGTTTGAGCTTTGACCTGACTGTTGTTTGTCTTACTGTGCAGAGGAAAAACAATCCCAGTCAACAGTGATAAAATGCATGGTGTTAGAGTTTCACTGGTACTGCAGTTTGCTTCAGTTCTGCTTGTGTTGTACTGATCATTTTTTTAGCATTTTTTTTTTTTTATTATCTGGGATTCATTGAGGGTGCAAAGAATTAGGTTACACTGATTGCATTTTTAGGTAAACTCCCTCTTATAATTGTGAACAGCTTCCAAAGTCACTTTGTATTAACCTAAATGTGATTTTTCACCCCCTTTGCTTCCTCCCATCCTAATAAGTTTATTTTTAGGAGTCTAATGTCCTCACTCTTTTTTCTGTTGTGCATCTAAAGCTTTTGCTAAAAGTAAAGTCTTGGCAGTAAACAGGCCAAAACCAATTATCATGGAATAGCACACTGAAAACTTAGGCCTCTGGGCGTAAATACTGCAGGGAAGTCTGAGGAGCAACCTGCAGCCTTGCTCCATCCATACTTGTCTATCAGCATATTCAGCAAGATGCTGAAATGAGCTTCACCCACTGCTTGGAATGGGAATGGCTCAAGTATCCCCCATCAGCACCTGGGTGTGTGTGTGTGTGTGTACGTGTGTGTGTACGTGTGTGAAGAAAAAAAATTATATATATTATAAATATATATATATTATTTTTTTTTTCTTTTGAGACAGTCTCACTTTGTTACCCTTGATAGAGTGCTATGGCATCATAGCTCACAGCAACCTCAAACTCTTGGGCTCAAGTGATCCTCTTGCCTTAGCCTCCCAAGTAGCTGGGACTACAGGTGCCCACAATGCCTGGCTAGTTTTAGAGATAGGGTCTCACTCTTGCTCAGGCTGGTTTCTAATTCCTGACATCAGGGATCCACCTGCATCAGCCTTCCAGAGTGCTAGGATTACAGGAGTGAGCCACCACACCTGGCCTGCACCTGGTATCTTATAAAGAGTTAGTAAGTATGTTGCCAGAGCTTCGCTCTTAGAGCTTATGCTTTGAAGGGAGAGGCAGTGAAATCTTGGACAAATATCTAACACAAAATAGACAGACAACAAAGGTCAGATCACAGGAAGAAGCCAGCCAGACAGAACCACCAGCACCAACACCCTCAGGGAATGATCTTGGCCCCTTTCTGGAGCAGGAGGAAGATTAACGAACATGAGGGAGAAGACAGGTGTTGATTTTGGAGAGGGAGAAGAGGGGTGAACTGGGGACTAGTGTGGGCCTGGCTGTGTGGTGTTTAGGTTTTTATTCTAAACTTAAATGAATGTAAATCTTTTGACTTTATATCTTAAAATGTGAACATATATCTTTGTTGGTAACCCTTACCTCTTTAAAGAGAGAGAACTAGAATGATGATTTTTTTTTTTTTTGAGACGGAGCCTCAAGCTATCCCCCTAGGTAGAGTGCCATGGCATCACAGCTCATAGCAACCTCCAACTCCTGGGCTCAAGGAGACTGGTGGGAGTCTCCTGCCTCCACCTCCCAAGTAGGTGGGACTACAGGTGCCCACCACAACGCCCGGCCATGTTTTTGGTTGCAGCCATCATTGTTGTTTGGCGGGCCTGGGCTGGAGATTTGAACCCGCCACCTTAGGTGTGCGTGGCTGGCGCCCTAGCCGATTGAGCCACAGGCGCCGAGCCTAGAATGGTGAATTTGAAGTTTACTAGTCTTTTTAAAATCTTCTTTATAGAAGTGTGTGTGTGTTTGTGTGTATGTATCCAGATTATTTCTATAAATATTTCACCTACTTATGCTCTGGCCAACTATGTATTTGAGCATTGATTTTTCACTTTATTTTTGATGATACAGTGTCTTTCTTTCTTTCTTTCTTTCTTTTTTTTTTTTTTTAAGTACAGAGTCTCACTCTGTTGCCTGGGCTAGAGTGCCCTGGCATCAGCCCAGCTCACAGCAACCTCAAACCACTGGATGCAAGCAATCCTCTTGCCTCAGCCTCACAAGTAGCTGGGACCGTAGGCACCCACCACAAGGCTCTGCTAATTTTTTCTACTTTTAGTAGAGACAAGGTCTTGTTCTTATACACACTGGTCTCAAACTCTTAAACTCAAGCAGTCCACTTTCCTCAGCCTCCCAGAGTGCTAGGATTAAAGGCGTGAGCCTCTGTGCCTGGCCTACTTTGAACATTTTCAGATTCACAGAAAATTTGAAACAAATGCAGTGAATACACAAAAACCCCTGACCTGCACTCACCTGCTGTTCACACCGACGGTGCCTGCTGTGCTTCCTACACAAGCTCACGCACCCAGATTTGCCACATGATCTGAAAGTGGGCCACAGATGTCACGACACTTCAGTCCAGCGACTTCAGCGTATATGTATCTGGTTGTGATTTCTATTTATGGAATCATTAACACAGGGGGACATTTTGTTCATGTTTTCATAATCCCATTTCTATTTCTTCTATGGAGTGTGTTCATATTCTTTGTCCACTTTCCACCCGAGTATGTGGTGCTTTTCTCATTCACATCTAGGTAGGGGACATATGAAAACTGTACTCCTGCTAGGCCCTATTCATTGTGGCAGCCAGTTGTGTGTAAGAAATTTCTTCTGTGAGTTGAGGTATGGCCGTGGCCATTGCTGACTCTCGGTGAGAGTCACAGTCTGACATTCAGCCTATTGACTGTAAGCATTTTGTTCAAGATCAGGAACTATGGAAGAACTAATGAAAGTGAATGGATAAGCACCGTTAAACCCAATGTAAGTAGTAGAAACACAGAGAGTACCTTAAACGAGTTTTGAAGATTTATTTTTAGACGAAACTCCATAGGACACCCTGTATGCCATCTTTAGAGTATTGGAAAGTAGATTTTACTAAATAAAACTGCCATCTCTAGAATCACTACACGGATGTGTTTGCAGTGATTTCTGCACAGGAACCAACCTATTACCATCCAGCTCCTGAATCTGTGTGCTCTAACCACCTGGCTGGCCTGGGGACTGCTTGAGTCAAATTGTGTTTGTCGTGCTTTCTTCCTCAGCAAAGTGATATATGCAGTCTAAGCTTGCCAGGAAATTGAACACACCAGGCAGATTCCCTGCATGGTAGTTACTGGTAGAAAAAGCTTTCAAATCTCAGACCCTGAGTTTTACATGATTTGTGTCATGGCTCTTGTTTTTATAACAGTTAATCCCAGATAAGGCGCAGTATTAAATGCTGCCCTGCATTTGTGTAGGGCCTGCCCTGACCTACAATATAGGCACCTGCAGTGTTCTGGGGAGAAGGATCTCTCCTTTTTGTCTGCCCTGTTCCCGTCCTCTCATCCCTGCTCCCCCGTCTCTCTTGCCCTCTTCCTCTTCTTACCATTTCCTCCTTCCTCAAAGACTAGATTTTCGAGGTATGGTACCCCTAGTTCTCAGAAGTGCACTCTCTCTCTCTCTCTCATTTCTTGCAAAGTCACGACATAAGAGAGTAGAAGAGAAGTACAGAGGCTGGGCAGGTTTCATGGTTCTTAGGCAGCTATTAAGCTCTAAATATTGGCCACCCTGGAAAAAAGTTCACACGTGGCCAACAAACCCATATTCCAGAGACAAAAGATATACATTTTGCATATTACAAAACTTAAGTTGGCCCTTCTCTATTCTCTCTAAATTCCTTGGATGAATTTAGAGAGCTCTTTTCCTTTGTTCACGTAGAATTTAAAAATCTGTCTTTGGGCTCAGCACCTGTGGCTCAAGTGGCTAGGGTGCCAGCCACATACACCTAAGGTGGTGGGTTCGAATCCAGCCCAGGCCCGCCAAACAACAATGATGGCTGCAACCAAAAAAAATAGTCAGGCATTGTGGCAGGTTCCTGTGGTCCCAGCTACTTGGGAGGCGGAGGCAGGAGACTCGCTTAAGCCCAGGAGTTGGAGGTTGCTGTGAGTTGTGATGCCATGGCATTCTACCCAGGGGGATAGCTTGAGGCTCTGTCTCAAAAAAAAAAAATCTGTCTTTGGAGTAAGAAATACATGAGCCCATCCAGGTAAGCAGGTGGTTCCCCCATAGTTGTGCCCTCCTCTTCCCCAGCCACCTGTCTTGGTGTTCCCAAGGATGCTCACTGGGGGCTTCCCCCGCCCCTTCAGTCCAGGCAGAAGGAGGGGAGCATTTGGGTCATCTCCATGGACTGCTTCCAGTCACTTCTCTCCTGGAGCAGGAAGATGGAACTTCAAGGGGAATGGTATCTGGCCAAGAGAGGCTGCAGCCCCTCTGGGGCTCTGAGATTTTCTGGAAATCCATTTGGCTCTGCAAAAGTCTGTTGTACTCTTTGACCAAGTTAAGACCTATATTGGCTTTTATTAACACTTGGGTGTATATTATCATTCTCATGTGGTTTCCTCAAACTTTAAAAAATAGCTAATATTTATGTGATACATACATGCTTATTATAAATACTTACTATAGAAATTTTGTAGAATGTACAAAACCAAAAAAAAAAGAAAAAGAAATCACCGTCCCATAACCCTGAGATAACCACTGTTCATGGTTTGATGTCTTTGTTGCTAATGTTTTATATGCTTAGAATTACGTATTTTTTTCTTTACCAAAATGAGATCATCCTGCACATACTGTTTTATACCTTTGCTTTTCTCATTTAACATTGTATTCTGAGTATTTTTCCATTTCATTAAATATCTTTCTATACCATAATGCTTTGGCTACAGAGTGTTCTACCATATTAAAAGGCCATTATTTATCAGTGCCTTATTTTTGGACATTAGTTAGAATATTACTAGGGATTTGGTGTTATAATTAATCCTGTAGCCAATATCTTCATGGATAAATCTTTTCACAAAGCCCCAATTACTTCCTAAGGACAAATGTTTGGAAAGAGAATCCTAGACTCAATAGATGTGTACATTGTGGTGCATATAGTAATGTTCTCAGTAAAATAAAATATACCACTTTATATTCCAGCCCCAGCTCCTCACCTGGAGTTCTTTATGAATTCCCATAGTTCCCAGCAGTGTTGGGCATACGGTACAAACTTAAGCTTAAAAATAAAGGTAGTTCCACTTAACTTTCTTGATTATCAAATAACGAAGCTCCTCTTGCCACCTTCACTTGCTTACATGTTATAGATGCAAAAGATAGGTGTGATCACTGAGCTAAAGGTTAGTGGTGGCAATAACTCTGGTCAAAAGTCTTGTTACCTTAAAGTGAATTTGTTTTTCCCTTTTAGTTCTTACTTTAAAATTATTATTCCAGCGGGTGTCGTGGGTATACATGAATGGAGTGTACAGTGATGAAGTCAGGGCTTTTGGTGTACCCATCACCCGAATAGTGTATGTTGCACCCAGTAGGTAATTTTTTATCCCTCCCTCAAAATGGATTCTAAATGTCAACACAAGTGAGGTTACAGCAGTGAGTGTCTGGGCGCTAGAATGTGTACTCAAAATGTCTTGCTTACCACGATCCTAACAACTGGTTGTGATAGATGAGTTGATGACTTTTCCTAAAGAGAAAGGGCCTAAGAAGGTGGTGTAGGGTGTGGTCTGTATCAGGTACTTCGTCATTGCCCTAGGAAGGTACTAGAGGGCAGAGCATGACTGAGTAATAGGGAAGTAGGTGCAGACTCTGCTAGGAGAGCCAGTGCTGTCAGCAAATCAAGCTTTGTTCTCTCATGAATCTCATTCTTAGCTGGGCACCGTGGCTCACGCCTGTAATCTCAGCACTCTGGGAGGTAGGTGGATCACCTGAGCTTAAGAGTTGGAGACCAGACTGAGCAAGGCAAGACCTCATCTCTACCAAAAATAGAAAAACTAGCCTAGTGTTGTGGCAGGCACCTACAGCCCCAGCCACTTGGGAGACTGAGACAGAAGATTGCCTGAGCCCAAGAATTTGAGGTTGCTATGAGGTATGATGCCGGGGCACTCAACTGCAGAGCAACTGAGTAAGACTCTGTCTCAAAAAAAAAAAAATCTCATTCTTCCTATTCAGCCTTCTCTCTCACTTCTCCACACTTCTCTGGAGTACTTGTTTCCATGAAATATAATCACTAGGCAGTCTTTTTAAAGAGCAGTTATGTTTCTCAAAGACATTTTTCTGACTCACTTTGATTTTTAGGACCCTCTTGCCAAGATCTCTGCAGGGTCCTCTAACCAGAGTCCACACATCCCCTTCTGCTAATGGAAACCATCCCAAACAGAGTTTCCACAAGTGTCTTCCTAAATCAAGGCCTTAATCTAGTCCTCTCACCACAGGTTCCCAAATTGTCCAGGATTTCCCTTGTTTCCCACGTCAGTTCAAACTTCTCAGCAAGAAAGACCTTCCACAAAGTGATGCCAAATAGCACTCCTTTCACTGCTGCCTTCCAGTACCCTGTCGAGCCATTCACGATGTCTGATGCGTACCATGGGCTTTGCAGTACAGTTACCTTTGCTCAAAATGTTCCCTGGCACCTTTATTATATTTAGAACATTCTACCTTAATTACCAATGGCTTGATTCTCTTACACTTATTTGTAAATTCTTTGATTATACATACAGAGTCTTATTCATCTTAAAATTCTTCTAAGGAATATGGTTGCACTGGTGGGGGACAGAGAACTGAAATGTCATCTTAATTTTAGAAGATGTCATTTTTTGTATTTAATATAGCAGTCATAGGGAGAAAAAAAAAATCTTAAGAATATTGATTGTGCCTGGCACAGTGGTACATACCTTAGTCCCAGCTACTTTGGAGGCTGAGGCAGGAGGATCGCTTGAGAAGTTTGAGGCCAGCCACAGCAACACAGAAAGAACTCATCTTTTAGAAACTATACACACACACACACACACACACACATATATTCTGTTTGACACTGTGTTGTGTCCAGTGGCATCCAGCTAGTCCATATCTCAAACTTTGAACATAGATTGAAAATTAAAAAGAACAATGTCATAGAACTTGTTGCCAATAACTTCCAGCCTTGCTGGATTAAACAGGGACATGAGCTAAGGCAGTGGTCTCCCCCATCTACTGCCATCATCATGCCTAGCCTAGACCTTGTGTATTCATATTCCTGACTGTCTAGTTACACGAGGAAGGGAGTGATGGGGGTGTGAACAGAGAACTTAGCACACAGCTATAGCATACCTAACCGGAGAGCTTAATAAGCAATCCTAGAGTCTAATAAGCCAGTAGAGTCTGATTTCAATGGCCTGCTGCTGAAAGCTAAGGGTTTTTCACACCATTTCAGCATGGTTGGGACCCAGAATTCTGCAGAGGTTTGCTCTCATAAATATAACATTTGCTCAAGGCCTGACATCCTTTGGTTTCATACTTTGGTTTTATACTTTTTCTACCTTGTTTCTATTTCTTATCCTCATATATCTATACTTGGTCTTAGCCAAAAGGCTGAGAAGCAATGTCTCATATATACAGCAATAAAAAAACAAAACCAAACCTTTCGTCAGGTTTCCTTGGCCTTGACTGTTGATGCAAATTCAGAGAGATAAACATGACTCCCTTGAGAGGAATGTGTCTGTCCATAAGGGGTGTCTTACACATGGAGAAAACGATCAGAATAAGGGAAATTGTAGGTAAATCGGAAAAGATAAGAATTCATAAAGCCGTTGACGTTAGAATTTAAGAAACTTTTAGGAATCATGTTAGGCTTTTATTTTATAGATGAAGAAGCTTCAACTTAGGAAAAAGCCTAAGATTCACATCATAGAACAAGTGAAGGCAAGAATGGAGCCTGGAAATGAGGCGTTTTGACTTCCAGCTCAGTTGTCATGCTCGATACTGCCCCTTCTTTTGAGTAAGCTCACTTCCCACCCACACTCCAAGCACATCCGTCATACTCCACAGCAGTTGTCCCAGTGCTTAACATTATTTCAATTCTTTTTAACCAGAATGCTATGATTATGTTTTTGTGGATCGATTGACTTGTTATTCAATCCGTACAGTTTGGTGTGTGTTATTTTTCTTTCAAACTTGTAAAGCCGACAAGAGCAAATTTTTCTTAGCTAAAATCCCTGCATTCACTCTTTCACTCTCCCAGGGCTTTTTATTTCTTTTTTTTTGTTTCCCTTCGTTTTGAGCATCTTACAAGTCAATTTCATCAACTCTGTCTTACTCCGGGGAGTCATTTCTTTGTTAAAAACATGTTTACTATGTCTCTCTTGTCAACCAAAAGCTAATAAAAATAATATGGTGCAGAATATCCCTCAAGACTGCAGGCCTCTGATACGTTTTTCTCTTCCTAGCAGCACTTCCAGGATTTTCAGCGTATGCCAAGCTTTTCTACTTTAACTGAGTAAATTGATTAGACCCAGAAACGTCAAAGCTAAAACAAAGAACCAGAGTTCCAAACTGGTACAAATTTAGCTGTATTTCCCCTCCTACAAAAACATACCATTCATATCGCCAAGGCAAGGGAAAGAAGAAAAAGACAAGGAAGCCCATAACATTTTAGGAGGATTTTCCTCCTTCCTGCACTTGGACCCAGGCGAGCTCAGTCTGCCATTGGTCATCTTGGGACTGGCCCATTCATTGGATTTGAGCAGAAAACAGCCCTTCAAGGGAGGAGCGTGCAAGTTTAGGAAGGTTTCAGAATCTGTTCTTCCATCCTGCCCCTACGAGGATGGGAGGATGGTGTTAGACTCTTTTAGAAAACTTTTGGAAGAGTAAATCTCTGGAATGTTAGTTTCTCTTAGATTTCTACCAGCCCAGCAGGAGTCAGCCTTACTTGACCTTTTCCTCAAGTAAAGGCTATTTGGAGGTATGGACTTCAACCCTTTCACAGAGAAAAGCAAAGCAAAGGGCACAGGGCCGGCGTTCCCACTTTTTGAGCTGAATTTACAAAGAGATCTTTGATTCTGTACCTTAAAACTTTCATATTTCTGACAGGATAATAGTGAAAGGCATCTTATGATTTTCAGTAACAGAGATAATTTTACTGGGATTTAAATGTTGAGGGGGTGGACTGAAGTATGGAAACCAGTTAAGCCCAAATAGGTCATTTTAAGCTGGAAAGGCCTGGTACACATACACAAGGTCAGCTAATTAAGTCTGAGAACTCATCCTAGAAAAAGTGGTGCATAACTCATTGCTGAAGGCCCCTATGGTCACTTATTTCAAAGGCTGCAGTGAGCTATGATGACATCACTGACTCTAGGCAAGGCCGCAGAACAAGACCTTGTCTCAAAAAAAATAAAATCTCCATGCCTCAAAATGAAGCCTTGAGTCTGTTTCCTAGAGAAGTAATCCTGGCTCTCTTTAGAATTTCACACAGCTGTAATTATGGTTGTTCGTAGAGATCATTCCAGAAACATGCCACCCAGGGCTCACATAGAGCTCTTTGGGGAGAAGGAATGGAGGCAAACTGGTGACGGCTTGCCACGGCCAGGGGCCATGGTCTCATCAGAAACATTCACCTGTTACTCATATCTAGTGTGAGATCAGCTGGTCCATCTTCAACATCACTATCCAAGATGTGTGCCTAGCTGTATGTCCATAGAGAATTTTAAACTAATATCCGTAGGGCTGAAAGGGAGAATGCTCATCTAAGTTTACATATTGAACAGAATTCATTTAAACACTCACTTGGGAGTTGTGGTAAGAATGAAAAAATTGGGCTCGGCGCCTGTGGCTCAATCCGCTGGGGCGCCAGCCACGTACACCTAAGGTGGCGGGTTCGAATCCCCAGCCTGGGCCCACCAAACAACAATGATGGCTGCAACCAAAAAATGGCCGGGCGTTGTGACGGGCGCCTGTGGTCCCAGCTACTTGGGAGTTGGAGGCAG
>CAUYQV010094476.1:0-35871 GCA_963574575.1 Galagoides demidoff
AATTTTTTTTTTTTTTGAGACAGAGCCTCAAGCTGTCCCCCTGGGTAGAGTGCCATGGCATCACAGCTCATAGCAACCTCCAACTCCTGGGCTCAAGCGAGTCTCCTGCCTCCGCCTCCCAAGTAGCTGGGATCACAGGCGCCCGCCACAATGCCCGGCCATTTTTTGGTTGCAGCCGTCATTGTTGTTTGGCGGGCCCGGGCTGGGGATTCGAACCCGCCACCTTAGGTGTACGTGGCTGGCGCCTTAGCCGATTGAGCCACAGGCACCAAGCCTATGTGGGCTACTTTTAACACAATAATCAAGTAAGTGAGGTGAAACCATTGATTGATTTGATGTAAGCACGTCAGATTGTAAAAAAATCAACACATTGTACCCCACATATGCATAAATGTATTCATGATCTATGTGTCTATGACTTAAAAAATAAAAGAATAAAGAGATGATTAAGGTAAAGCGAAGTCCTTCCTATTCCTGTGCCTTAGTTCCATGTAACCAATGCCCTCATGAGAAGAGAAAATTGAGACACAGACATACAGAGAGAAGGTCACTTGCAGACCCGGGAAGACGGCCACCTGCGAGCCCAGGACTGAGGCCTCAAAGGAAACTGACCCTTCTGACACCGTGATTGCAGATTTCCAGCCTCCAGGACCGTGAGAAATAAATTCCTGTTGTCTCAGCCACCCAGTCTGTGGTGCTGTGCTACAGAAGTACTAGCAAATACATTCTCCTTAAACTTGGAGGTCCCTAACATTTGCAAAGAATGCTTAAATTTAAAAAAAAAAAAGCTTCATAGCCATTTTCTTTTATATTTTTCCAACAACCCTGTAAAATATTGCTATGGCTGTTTTACAGCTGAAGGAACTGAGACTTGAGCTATTGATGAAATTTACTTTTTCGGCAACACTACTGGGTAGAGGCTGAGGTCTGGAGTCGGCCTCACTGGCCTGTGCCCGGTGCACTCCCCTCGTGCCAGCACACCTCCTTCTGTGGCTCCTGTTCTCTTCACACTTCACTGTATGAACATGGGACGTGTGTGGAAACATCCTGGAAGGCTTGGGTTCCACACACCTCTGCCTGCATTCACACTTGGTGCTGACAAACCTGTGTCCTGTCTGGAAATCCTCATAGGGAAGTGTTTCCTCACAGTGAAATCCACACACATTCGTGAAGACTGGGGGTCGAAGGCTCCAGCCACACTCACACTGCGGCAGACAGGGAGACCAAAGCTGTCTAGTGCACGAAAACCCAAGTTTGGCATAATTGGCGGGATCATTCGGAGTGGCAGAGCATTCAGGAATGGGAAGAGAATGTGCTGCGGGCGCCCTCAGAAGAAATGGCTGTGCTCAGATACTTCCTGAATGCCGCTCCCCTGCCATGTCAGAACTTGGAAGACAAGCACTTGTTCACCTCATTCCACTCACTCACTATTTCTCCTCCAGATTTTATACATGCTTTGTCAAAAAAACAAAACTTGATTGATACATAATTAATATAAAATGAATAGCACATGTTTAGAGTGCAGCTGATCAAGTCTGACATTTGTGAGACACATGAGAAACTGTTGCTATAATCAAAATAATGACCATCACCCTCAGCCCCAAGCTTCCTCTGCCCTTGGTAAGCCCTCCTCCTAGCCCCACCCCCTGCCCGCCCCCACCCAGCTTCCCACCCTTTCCCAAGAAGTCACTGATATGCTTTCTGTCACTATGTATTAGTTGGCACTTTCCAGCATTTTTGATATAAATGGAATCAGCATGTATTCTTCTTATCTGGCTCCATCAATGACTCTTAGCCAAATGGGCTGGAGGACAACTGCCTTTCCCTGCCTGCCCAGGTTTCTTTCTTTCTTGCCTCTTGTCCTGGAGCCCTTTTCTGTTTCTGTGTCCTTTTCTGGTCCATGCCCACACATGAACGAATCACACGCGAGGTCAGAATGGAGGCCGGAGTTATCACCGTCTTTAAGGCAGACCCTTTATCAGCTGCCCTGCTGCACTGGGTCCCATCACACAGGGGCAGCTGCCTGCGGACCCGGTTTTCTCTCCACCACTAGGAGGTAGGGCCTTTCTAATTCTCCTGAACTTTTTCAGGAAAAGAACAATATTTTCATTGTGTGCTGCTTCAGTGAATTTTCCCCCTGCTAAAAAAAAAAAAAACAAAAACCCACCACTTTCCCTTTGATGCCAAACCTCCTTTCCCTGCAGGGCAGTTTTCACCTGGCCCTGCACACCCACTCCTGAGCAAGGCCGCGTTACCCTCTTGTTTATTTCTTCCCAAGGGTCTCTCATCTGACAGCACACAACCCCACTATCAGGCTCCAAGGGCTTTGCTCAGAAATAATTTTCTAATTCTAGAGATGTGCCCAAGGAATAAGAGGAGGGTGGATTCTTGGAAGCTGCCTGACAGGATGAGATGGTGGGGGGCTTAGAACCAGACAGAGTCAGATGTGAGTCCCCTTTGTGAGGTCCTCTTCGGCAGCTGTGTGACCTTGGACGCGGTGCTGCGCCTCTCTAAGCCTCCGTTTCCTCACTGGCTAATGATAATAACTGCTGCCAAGTTGTCAGTAATCCCACCTGCCGCAAGGCAGAAATGTGGTCTCTCACTGGCTCAGCCACTCCCGGTAACCTCCCTGTCTTTGCCGGACCAGTTCGTCACCTCCTCTAAGGCCCCATTTCTACTCCTGTCATCTGTCCTCACACAGCAGCCACGGTGCTCTTTAAAACCAGGACTGTGTCACTCAGCTGCCAAAACCCCTCAGATGCTCTTTAGTCTGACTCAGGGTAAAACCAACCAATCAGCTCTGCGTGGTCGTGTCTGCCGCCTCCCGGTCTCCGCCTCTCTCCTCTCCCCTCTTCATGGCCTCCAACTTGCTGGCCGCTCTGCCTTGGGCCTCTACTGGTTACGCTGCAATCTCTCCCTTCGCACGTCCAGCTGGCTCCCTCACTTCCCCCAGCCCCTTCTCAAGGGCGGCCTCAGCGGGCGACCCTGCTCGCCTCCATTCCTGTTTCCCCGAGTCGCTTACGGCTACTTCACATTTTGAACGTCTGTGAATGAGCCTATTGTGCCAGCCCCCAGTGAAGCAGGAAGGAACTCTCCCCGTATCTGTCCAGTAATGTTTTCAGCCCTTAGAAAGTACCTGGCACGTGCCAGAAGCTCAGTAAATATTTGTGGAGTAAATGAGTCTAGCACAGTGACCACATAAAACATTTGTTTTCTCTCTATCTTTTTCTTCTCCTCTTCAGAAGTGATTTCTATAGAATGGAAAATAAAAGGATGTGGAAATTTGGGGGGATAAAATGCAAAGTGTTCGTAAGTATTTTAACATATCATTGGAAATTCACATGAACATCACTGGAAAACATAAGGGTTGTTAACACACGTGCAAATGGGTTCTCGCAAAGTCTGGGAAGGGAGCACAGCCATGTAAGCAACTGGACAGCCAACAAAAGGGGTGGGAAACAAAATGCATGCTGGTAACAAAAGGGGGGGAAACAGAAGAAAAAAGATGGGAAAGAGACAGGGGAGTGAAGTTCCCAGGACCCCCCACCCTGCCCAGTGGAAGACCAGGAGATGGGGTGGGCATTGGGATGGGGAATCTCTAGAGAGTAGTTTTGACTATAAGCCAAATAGAGTCAAGGCCGGTGCCCATACTGAAGTGCTTTTAATTCTCCAGGGCAGGAATCAGTCTGAATAGAAGAATGCAGAACTGAGAACAAGAAGAATTCTCATTAAGGCCATCCAGCCAATAAATATAGCAGCAGACATAGAACAGATGCAGACCCAGGTGTGGCTGTCAGACAGGTAGGGGTGCATCTTACAAAGGAGGAGGTGGGTGCTTCGCTGGGGGCATGGCTGCAGCCCAGCACAGGGCAGGGGTCATTTGCATCCTGCAGGAGATGTTTAGAGAAGCAGGAACTCCTGGACATGCAAAATGGGGAGGAAGAAGAAACACCCAGGAGCTGGGAAAGCGCTGCAGCTGCTAGCCGTGCCTGAGACCCTGTGAGTCGCTGTCTGACTGGGGAGTGGACACGACATTCTCTGCTGTGTGGTGTCACCTTAAGCTATGATGCGAAATTTTAAAAGGAAACCAAAGTAATGGGAAGCTTGCCTGTAATGGTGGAGGAAAAGTTTCCAAATTCTTGAAAAAATTTAATCTTAGAATGACTTTTAAGTATCATTTAATGACTTGCAAAAATCATTGAATTCCTGCATCTCCCCCTTTGTCTTCTTGGCACGCTCGCCCTCCCCTCCCCCTGGTGTCCAGACCCCTCTCCTGGAGGAGCCCACCATCGTCTTCACTCTGCACAGGTGTCCCCTCGCCCGTCGTCCCTACTGCTCACTGAAACCCCAGCAGCTTCCCTGTCTTCTTGTGTCCACACAGCTCACCTCGTTTTTTTCACGCTGCCCTCTTTGCCTCGTCTTTCCCCTCCTCAAGCTTCAGGCTGCTCCATGTCCCGCAGAGTGAGAGTATCAACTCACCATGTCCCCCCAGGCTTCTCCCCCAGGCACCCTTCCTTCCTAAACACATTGTCACCATGAGTGTGGGGCTGAGCAGGAGAGTATGGCTCTGCCCCGGGCTTGCAGCCTGCAGTGGTAGGCTGATGGTGAGCAAGCAATCATTCAAGGAAGAAATAACTGGAAAGTATGATAGTGCTATCAGTGAAGATAGTAAGAGATGCAAGGAAAGATCAGGACTGGGGGACTTGTTCAGGAGTGACATTTAAGTGGACACTTGCTGGGTGTGTGGTGTCAGGGAAGGGTTAATGTGAGGGATGTGCGGACCCCAAGGTGGGAAACCCCTTGGGGCAGAGGAGGAACTGATGCAATGTGGGTGGCTGGAGTGTGGCGGATTAAGGAAGGCAGAAAAGTGAGACTGGAGAGAAAGACGCAGAGCTGGACCTCAGAGAGCCTTTTGGACTGTAATAAACATTATTGATCTGCTTGCTGCTCAAAAGATGGTGACCTGGAAGCCAGGAGACTTTGGGAGGCTATTAAAACAAGCCAGGCAAGAGCAGATGGTGGGTCAGACCCAATGGAGGGCAGGAGAGGGTGAAATGTCTTCAAAGTAGAATGAATACGATACACAGGACATGATGGTGGGCTGGGTACAGAGGGGTGTTAGGAAGGGCTTCCAGATTTCAGACTGCTAAATGGAGGCATCACTTTCCAAGATGGGGGAGAGAAGTTGGACCCCATGTTTGTGGGGAGTAATCCCCGCCCAGTTTCAGGCAGATAAGCTTCCGGGAAGCGGGGATCCTAGGTGTCCTCCTATGAGGTACTCTTATCCTATTCACAGTCCTACCACTCAGATGGCAGTGAAATTGTTTCACCCTCCAGAATGTCCACGTGTTCTCTCCAAACAAGAGACAGTGCACAAGGGAGCAGGGGATGCACCGACAGTCCGTGTGTCCCTCCTGCTGCCCAGAACCTCCACAGTGTGCACACCACAGCAGGCCCAGTGAGGAGTGAGTGAGGACCACCGGCAATGTTAGCCTGCAAGTCACTGGCGAAATGACAAGTAACAAGTATCTTTAGGAAAAGGAGATCCAATGTCACAGCCGCCTTTTTAACTCACACTGGGCTTGGAAATATTTATAGTGAACAGCTATTCTGGGTAAAAGTCCTTGTGCTAACTACCACCCTAGGATGTTACAGTCTCTTTTTAAACCAACTCTCACTCAAAATTCTCAAATTACATCTTGAAAACGGTTAGATTTTGCCTCTACAATGAGGAAAGTTCATTCTATTAAAAGGAATCTATGAAATCATGAGACAGTAGTAGCTGAAGGTGTCTATGAGATCACAGATTTTAACTCCTCACCTGTCAAAGTTAGTCCCAGGACAGAAGGTGCACCTAACATTCATGTCAGCCCAGCAGCCCTATGCAGCGTCCAGCCAGTGTCCAGCCAGGCCCAGGGGACTGTATGGGCAGACCCATAGTGGGTGACATCTCCCCATGGCCTGCAGCTGATGGACTATGTGTTCTCTAGCAATTTCATTAGTCACCCTCATCTCTCTGACAGTTTTTGCTGAGGAGAGGACTAGGAGTAAGGGATGCGGATTTGGAAGAAAGATTACAGACGCCAGCACTTACTAATGTCCCGCCAAGAAGTCCAGTCTCCTTCATGTTTTCGGCCTCTCTGTTCCTGTTTCCCCCTCTGAAAATTGTGGATAATAACAAAATTAACTTTTTGGGTTTGTTGAGTGAGGAGCAAATAAACTACTACATGGAGAGCACTCAGACTCCTGCCTGGTATGTCCAAAGTGCTCTCCATGCTTCACTGTCACCACACAGAGTGTCACCACCACCTCCTCCCAACACAGACAGAGCACACCAGCCAGCTTGGAGTGACTTAGGCTGTGTTAACCATCAGCCCCCACGTCCAGGAGGAGAACAAGGGTCAGAAATCGGTGTTCTGACTGCTGTCACATACTGGCTGCATGTCCACGTTTACCTGAAACCCGGCTAAAACAGCTGTCCTTCTCTAAAAGGACACCTTTCTCATGGCAGACAGCAGAGATGGGGGACCAAGCCTCTGCTCAGAAGGGACACCTGTCACTTCTACTGACATCTCATTGGAAACATAGTCACCTGAAAACCTCTTATCTTCCGGACAAGGAGCATCATCTTTACCCAGGGATGACTCCTTGGGAAAAGGCAGCTAATATTTTAACAATCACACGATTGACCGTGAAGAGTTTCTTTTAATAGCTCACTCGGGGTCACACTGATTTTAAAAAGGCCAGAGGCCAGAATCCAAAGCCTTATCCGACTAATGCAAAAGTCCTTACAGTTTAAATCTTTTACCTTTATAATATTTAAAATACAGCAACAACAGTGATGACAAAATAGCAAAAATCACCCTTGGCTTTTTAAACTAGTATTACTTCAGAGAGTCTCAAATTGCAGAAAGTCTCGTCCTTCCCTGTGAGGTGCCACCCTGCAATAGCCTGTCCAGGACTGGGGTGATCTCCACCAGCTGAAATCTGGACCCTTCTTGGGCATCCTGACCTGTGAGATTAACAGAAACCAGGGCTTTCAATTCAAGCATTTACATTTACTACAGGGAAAGCCTGGTCCTGATTCACTTCCCCTGACTGTGTCAGGCCGTAAAATCACAGAGATCATCTCTGTAACCCATCCAAAGGCATGTGAGTAAATAGGTACTTCACTAGAACCCACCTAATAATTTGCATAACTACAAAAAGAATCTAGTTTTTAAAAGATATGGAGAGGTACTTTAAAGTTCCCTTTCAGTGTTGGGTTTATGGAGCAGATTCTAAACTTCTGCTGATGACTTACTTTCGTCTGTGAGTGGCTCAGTAGTTAGGACACCTGCCACAGACACTGGGGCTGACAGGTTCGAATCTGGCCCGGGCAGCTAAACAACAATGACGATAACAACCATCACCACAACAAAAATAGTGGGGCGTTGTGGGAGACTGAGGCAAGAGAATCTCTTAAGCCCAAGAGTTTGAGGTTGCTGTGAGCTGTGACACCATGGCACTCTACTGAGGGTGACATAGTAAGACTCTGTCTCAAAAAAAAAAAAAAAATGTAATGGAGACAGGGAGGGGCTGTTAGAGGACCCACAGGGGCAGGGCGGGGAGCATGGGCTGTGCTGCCTTACTGAGAAAGCCTCCTTCCCTGCTAATCCATTTAACGCTCAGACGGCTTATTTGGAAGCGTCTCTCACAGCACCAGGAGTCTCCTGCTCCTTCTCACAGCACTCCTGGTGTGCTCACTCCTGGTGCTGTGAGAAGGATGTGGTTGCCTTAAAAAATCAAATCCCTACTGTATATTTTTGGTTTTCTTTCTTTATTTTTTAACAAAAAGTTTTTGCTCTGTTGCCTAGGCTGGAGTTACAGTGGTATAATCATAGCTTAACATAGCTCCTGGGCCCAAGCAACCCTCCTGCCTCAGCCTCTGGAGTAGCTGGGACTATAGGCCAGCAGCACCATGCCGTGCTCATTCTTTTATTTTCTGCATAAAAAGAGTCTCATTATGTTGCCCAGGCTGGCCTCAAACTCCTGGTCTCAAGTGAACCTTCCATCTCACTTCCCAAAGTGCTAGGATTATAGATGTGAGCCACTGCTCCCAGCTTCTACTATATATTTTTAAAATCGCTCTTTTAATTTCCTAATATCTCCCCTCCATCCAGAAATCCTTGATGCATACCCACAATTCTCCCCTTTGCAGGATATACACTCTTCTCTAGCTTGCTAGGGCAAGGTAAGCTGGGGGTGTAACTTACAGGTGAAGAAACTTAAAAGAGCACCATGGTTTCTGTGGGAGTTTTTAAATTGGATGAGCTGGAGTTTGACGTGAGCCTCTGTACGGCCACCAGTCCAGGAGGAAACTTGCTAATTGGCCAGGCAGAGGGACTCCTGGTGCTGTGAGACCGTTTGGCCCTGTCAGGCCCACAGAGCCTCTCCTTCCTTTCCCAGGGGTCACTAGGTGGTTAGTGAGATGCTCATGCCGTGGAGAGTCTCTTGCCCTCCCCCTCCAGACCTGCCCCTTCCCATCTCGTCCCTCTCTTGCCCTTAGGTGAGGGTGCTGTTGAGCGCTGAGAAGTCACTTTCAACTACACATGGGAGTGACAGTGCACTGACTGTCCCACACTCTGGAAAGCTTCAGGGGAAATCACGCATGTGCACAGAACTGGGCTCACTGAGGGAGCGTGTTCAGTGATCGCCAGCGAGAAGAGCACCCACCCCACTGAGGCGCTGGGGGCAGCACCCAGAGGCCCTGTCTGCTCCAGAGAAAACCAGCCCTTCCCCACCTCTCACTCACCCCAGCTGCTCCTCCCAGGTGGGGCCAGATGGGCTCTGCAGAATGTCACCCTGTTACCAACGATCCCCTCATCGTGCCCCAGCCAGCCCCCTCTGTGTCGGCTCGTGTGTGTTCATGGCATAATGATTAAACTGCCTCTGCTGACAAATGTGTTCACTGCAACACAACATTGAGTGAATCCATTGGAAACATCTGTGGAGAGACATAGATACATTATGTTTCTGACTTTTGTATAACTCAAAACTTTAGTAATGACCATGTACATGAAGCTCATCCTGGTGCACAGACCTGCAGAGATGGTAAAGATGAAGAGAAAAGATGCCCAACAGGTGTCAGCGCTCAACAGCATCCTCAAAGACACACACCTTCCCAGCGAGGGCCTGAGCTCCAGCCTGGCACTGGGTCATCTCAGATCCTCACCCTGCGTGCTGGGCAGCCATCTAGGACCCCCAGGGAGAGTTGTCTGAAGTGACCCCAGGGGCCCCACTGCCTGCCCAGCCTGCATGCAAGTGTGGTCACTTCAAGTTGCCATCCCTGTTCCAGGTCCCAAAGCAAGGCCCAAGCTGTTGAGCCCTTTAGTCTCCTTGTCAGTATAGTCCAGGGCCAGGGCGCCCCTTCCTGTCAGCCACCTCCTCCACGATAACCCCCCTTACCAGTCACTTTCTTTCTGTGCACAATATGTTTTCTTCACTGTCCTTGTGCTGAAAGACCCCTCCCATTTTGCAAATTTCCAGCATCTTCCTTGATACCCACTTACATTCCCATCCTAAATTCTAGCATGGCCCACTCCCTTTATTGAGAAGGAGCCTTAACATAAATTAGCCCAGCTCCTGTGGAATGGCTTCCTGTCACTGTAAGCTTTCTGGGGAGGTCGTTCTTTTCTCTCTTTCTTTTTTTATTTTTTGAGACAGAGTCTCACTTTGTTGCCTTTGGTAGACTGCTGTGGCATCATAGCTCACAGCAGAAACTCTTGGGCTCAAGTGATCCTCTTGCCTAAGTTTTTCTATTTTTATAGAGATGGGGTCTCACTCTTGCTGAGGGGAAGGGTAAAGAATGAAAAAGTGACTTAACCTGTTTGTGCCTCAGTTTTCTCTTCTGTAAACCAGGAGTGGTGGTGATGACCTGTATCTTGGTGCTTGCTGAGAGAATGAAATGGGTTAGTAATGCATTGACAGCAGCATCTGACACTGGCCCCTAGGAAAGGCCCAGTGAATGTTAACCGGCTTTGTCTTAGGGACATGGATGAGATACTTAAATGAGCCAAATTTGATGACTTAAAGAGGAGAACAGTAATATAGCAATCTTCAAAATCTAAGGCTCATTTACCAATCATTTTAGTATTTGTTTCAAGCCATAATGTGCTCTGTCTCCCACTTTCCCTTTCCCCTTTGTTGGAAAATCAAAGTGTAGTGGGGGGGACTGGGGCTGGGGATCAAAGTAAAAACAGGATTCAAAACAGTGTGAAAGCAGGCCCTGGGGTGAAGAAAGTATATAGACAGGGCCCAGAACAAGGGCGTTAGTTGAAGGCCCCTCTCCAGCCTAGCTCCGTATAGATGCACATTGTGCCTTTGGTGAACTGCTTCGTTCCTTTTAACCTCAATGTACCTCTCTGGGAAATGGGGATGAAGAGGCTACAAGGACTTCTCTTAATCCTAGAATAAGTCTTATGATTCCAATTCTTAATGCAGTTCTCCATATGCAGTCATTCTGTGCTGGAGAAGTAACAAAGGCTTTATTTATTTTGCCACTGGCTTTGGAGGTGAGCAAGCTAGTTAAACAAACAAACCAAGTGTGTGGCTGTGTGTTTGTGTATAGATATATATATATTTAAAGAAAGAAACAAACCAAAAACAACCCCCAAATCCAGCTTGACTTTAAGTAGAAAATATTTCTATCTTATTTACAAAGCTATTCTTATTTTCATAATAAAAATGTGTATTATACATCACGTATTATATATAAACATATATGAATGGGTATATGTATCATAAGTATGCACATGTGATGGTTTTCCTAATGGTCTTTTACTAATACATCATTTTAAATAAGAATTATAACTCTGAGCGATGTGACAGCCCTGGGAGATACTGTTTGGAGCCGCTGATGCTCTGCACAGCAGCCGCCTGAAGCCTGAAGGCTACACTCTGGGTGCACGTCAGTACAGGGAGCAGCTAGTTCCCTGACACCTGGGGTTTAATTCTCTCTCTTTCCTGTCTGAGGCTGCCCAGTGTTTCGTGGTTGTTTTCTAAAGGCCTAAGTTAAAACATGACACAGCACAGCAGTTTGCTGGGTACTCAAGAATGCTTGTGTTCTATTCCTCCTGCTGCAAATAAGCCTGCTGCCTCCCCACCCCATAAGTCTCTAACCCTTCCCAAATACAAATTTCCAGAGGCACCTAGAGGGCAGGTGCAATTAGCACTAACTTAGATTTATAGTTGGGGGTGGGGAGAAGGAAGTGGCTATTCTAGCAGGTTAAATGGCTTGACCCAGGTCACTCTGTCACCACTAACAGCAAAAAAAGGAGTGCCTGCCTTTCAAATCCCAGTACTCACAGCTGCGTCCTGCAAGCCATGTGGCTTCCCTGCTGGCCTTCTTGTATTATTAATGCAGAAAGGGAGCTCCTTACACAGGATGGTGTAAGCCTTGGAAGAGAGCTCTAATTCTGGTGCTGTGTTACTTCTTAATAATTTGGAAAAAAAAGGTCTTTTGATTTTTCAACTTAGGTAAGATTTACCACAATTTGATGTCCCTAAACCAGATGAACATGCATGTTTCTGAAATTTTTCTTGTTTGAGGTTATTACATTTGGAAAGGTCTAAGATGGAAAGAAATTGCTTTTGGAAAGTCCCAGCTTGGAGGCAGTAGGATTTCTCTTGCAATTTAATGAATCATGGTGAAATATATAAAACATAAAATTCACTATTTAACCATTTTTAAGTGCACAATTCTGCGGCATTAAGGACATTCACATTATCTTGCTACCATTGCCACCATTCGTCCCCAGAACTCTTTTTGTCTTCCCCAATAGAAACTCTGGACCCATTAACAACAACTTTCCAACTTCCCCACACACACCTGGGGACCACCATCCTACTTTCTGTGTCTGTAAATTTGATCGCTTTAGGTGCTTTAATAATATTTCATTGTATTGATATACTACCTTTGGTTTATCCATTCATTTGTTGATAGGCACTTGAGTTGTTTCCCTTGCAATTTTAAATTTGCTATTTCCAGTTAGCCTTATTTTCATTCAAGTAAAAATTTCAGAAAGTTTTGTTTTAATAACATCAGGAACATTAGGAAAATTATGTCTTTCTTGCATTTTGATTTTGGGGAAAAAAGGGAAAAACTCAAACTGTGTAGGAGCAAGAGTAACATTCCTTAAGTAACAATTAAAAAAAAAAAATCTGGGTGTGGTGGTGCATGCCTGTAGTCCCAGCTGGACTCAAGAGGCTGAGGGAGAAGGACCACTTGTACCCAGGAGTTCAAGGTTACAGTGAGCTGTGATGACACCACTACACCGTTCAAAAGAACAGTGTCTCAAAAGAAATTGTTAAAAAGTCTTTAAATTTTACTCTAACCACCCAAGAAATCGCCCCTTTATTTTCTCCACCAGCAGCAGCCACAGAAAAGTCGCAGCAAGATAAAAAGTGGACACCAGTTGAAAAGTTTTCCAAGTAATTGAGACAGGATGTGAGACGGGCCTGAACCAGGGATGTGAAAGGACTGAGGAAGGTGGGGAGCAGGTCTGAAGGGAATTTAGGAGCTAGATGCACTCAGGGGGCATCAGCTGATGGGGGCTGAGGAGAGAGGGTATAGTCCACAAGCATCTGTGGGCAGAGGACCAGCTCTCCTTGCTTGTTAGACTTATATCAGTGTAAGACTGCAGAACCTCTCCACTCAGTACCTGCGTCACAGAGCATTCCACCCCAAGACTTTGGGCTGAAATCAAGTACCTGGGTTCTGTGGCTTCCATTTTGGCTGCTCTAAGTCTCCCAATACATCTTTGTGTTCTCATATTTTCTGAAAGGGTGGATTTGAGTGTGGGCTGGATACATTACTTATGTTTGTCCTGCTTTCTGTATATTGCCACCTGTTATATCATTTTCCACCCACAGATTCATTATTACTCATTTATTTTACATACAATTGTTTAGGTTATAACATAAGGGAGAATTTTCTGCTTTTATGAAGTAAGCGTTCTGCAAGCCAAGTTATTGCCACGAAGTTAACAAAGTTAAATCTCCAGGATCCCTCATTTACTCAAACCTTTTCCAAGGCTGGGAAAGAGACCCTAACCACTTTATAATGGTAATTTTATATTATTTTCCTTAATGAGTATCCCTCCAAACTCTGAACTTGCCTTGCAAGTCAGGCCAAGCTAAACAGCCAGGAGCTTCATTTGCTTTTCAC
This sequence comes from Galagoides demidoff, assembly GCA_963574575.1. Lineage (NCBI taxonomy): Eukaryota > Metazoa > Chordata > Mammalia > Primates > Galagidae > Galagoides > Galagoides demidoff. Next base: position 13,208 of record CAUYQV010094476.1, read on the forward strand.
AGAGGATTTCTGAAGTTTTTTTCAACTAACAATTGGAGGGAGCATTTGCTCTTATATCAGTGGCTTTCCCCACACCCTGATTTTCTTTCCCAAATCTTTCTGAAGTTTATAGAGCATTTTTTAAAACAGGCTTATTCAAAAGAAATGAAACAAAAAATTGAGACAGTTACCTCAGTTGAGATGAGAATCTTTTATTGAATTGTTGAATTTTGTTTAGTTTTTCCCCCAAACACCCAAATTCTAATGGTGCTTCCCACCCTGGTCTGAGAACACACAGTCAGGTCCCTGGGACACCCCCTCCCCATCTTTGTCCTTCGTGCACATGCAGGAGTGACATGTGTGCTGCTCACAACCCTGTGGAGACCAGAGAGAAATCAAATTGTTCTGCAGAAAGAAATTATGTCTGAGCAGCAAACCAGGGGTAATTCATGCACATTTTTAATGATTTTAGCAACATCCTTATACCCAGGCTTCCCCCTTGGACAATGGGAAGTAAAAGCCACTTCCCCTTGGCCCTGTTAGCTGCTTCCCAGCAACTGGGCTCTTGCAGAGCCACAGGAGAGCAGCTGGCCCAGGATCAAATGCTGGGAGGGGGGAGGGAGAGAAAGCCCTCCTGAGGGACAGGGCTGGACTTTGGTGACAGATCACCATAATCACTGCCTTTAGAGAGAAGGAAGGGCACACAATAACAATCTATATTTGTGTTGAATAAAATATGACCGGTCTTGCTTTGAGAAGGTGAAGCGAAGAGTGAGTCTTTGGTGGGCTTGTAAATAGATGTGTTTCTCTCCCACAATTCTGGAATTGCTGAGTCTCCCCAGGAACAGGAGGCCCCAGTGCCAATTTTCAGAATCAGGGTCATTTTACCCCAGTGTTAACTCCCAGAGAGGGAGAGTCCAAAAGCTATCTGAAGGACTTTGTTCTTTTCTATATCCAAAACATTAAATAGAAATGATCTTTCTTAGAAAGAGAGAAAGAAAAAAAAAACTCAACATTGAACAATGTCTTATAACTCTGAATTTTTAATTAAAATAGTGGATACATAGAGAAAAACACACCCATCATAAATACACAGTTCAATAGGTGTGAAATAACCAGAATACAAAAGGGATGGCAATATGTAGTCTCACTCTTCAAGAGAGTCACAATTGTCAAGGGATCCTGAGAGGTTAAGGACTGAAAATGAAAGATTATTTTGAGACATGAATGAAAGGAAGTGGGCAACTCTATGGGAGCAATGTGGCCTTTATTCACTTGGGTGTGAGTTGGCTGAATTCAAAAAAGAAGTCAGCACGTGGGTTAAGGCAGGGTGGGAATATAGGAGTTAGGGAACCAAGGCGGGTAGGGATTGGTGCACTCATTCCTTTCTGGGTGGGATGTTCTTTCCTGGGCCAGATGGTTCTATCTGGGCTGGTTTCTACTATGTTCAGTCCTATCATCCTAGTCTTTTTTAGTCTATTAAGGAGGCAGAGTGATGGGCATGGTATCGCTTTGACTCCTTTTGCAGTTGAGGGTTGGCGTGGGCTGTCTATAAGGAAACAAAGGGAGGGGGAAGGGAGTGTGTTTATAAGAACACTCTTGGGTCTTCAGTCTGAACTGGTTGATATCCACACAGGGCGAGGATATGAGTGGTTGTTTTTTGGGTGACTGCTTGGTCAATAAATCAGGAGATGAGGCAGAGGACTACTGGTCCAAAACTGAGAATCAGAAAGATCATAATCAATGGCCCTAAAATAGGATGTAACCAAGGAGGCCAGGAATCGATCCCAAGGAGTAGGGATTAAATGATTCAAGATTTGTTTGTTTCTGATTCATTCTCTGAGTTCTTTTACTTTGCCTGTGATTATTTCTGCCTGGTTAACAAAGAAACAACATTCTTCTCCCAAAATAATGCATGTGCCTCCTTTTTCTGCTATAAGTAAATCTAAGGCTCAGCAATTTTGGAGGACCACTGTAACTAAAGAATTAATTTGGGATTGTAGGGTGACTAAAGAGTCTGCTACCCTTTCCAAATCTTTGTTAAGTTCTAGGGAGAGTTGATGGTAAAGGTGGGTTGATGTACTAATCCCTGCAATGCCTATGTCAAGTCCAGCCACTATGCCTGTTCCAGGGAGTATAGGGAGGAAGATGCCTCTTTTTTGTCTGGAAGTAGGAGATGCATCAGGACCTGAGTCAGGGAGGAGTCATTCACAAAAGAGACTTGGGGGGTAAAGAAAACTTGGATGCAAAGACTGGAGTGCTTAGCACGCAGTCACAAATAGATGGAGCAGTCACAGAGAAAAAGTATTCCCAGAAGCATACACGAGGAGTCAGATAAGGGAAAAGTTGAGTTGAAAGAACAGAGATTGGATCAACAAACTGTGGTATAGGTACACCATGGAATACTACGCAGCCATTAAGAAGGATGGAGACTTTATGTCCTTCATGTTCACATGGATGGAGCTGGAGAATGTTCTTCTTAGCAAAGTATCACAAGAATAGAGGAAAAAGTATCCAATGTACACACCCCTATTATGAAACTAATTTATACCTTTTATATGAAAGCTATAACCAAATAGCCTAAGAATGTGGGGACGGGGGAGGGAGAAGGGAGGGGGGAATGGGTGGAGAGAGGGGGATTGGAGGGACCATTTTTGAGGTTTATCTTACAGGGGTACAAGTGAAACTCTCTAAGAGTAGAATCAGAACGTTTTAAAATAATAACTGAGAAAACGACATGAAGGCTGTGTTGATCAGTTTGATGGAAATATTTCGGATTGCATGTGAAAACCCCACACTGTATCCCAGAAGTGCATTAATGTACATAGTTACCATTCAATAAAAAAAAAAAAAATGAGTTGAGGAAAAAAAAGAATGTCTAAGCTGGAGGGAACATAGACAAGAAGCATTTGGACCGGAGAAAGTGAGAGGTTCTGTGTCACAGCTAATTTCATGAATGAATGAAGCGTTCAGCCAGCATTCTTGAAAGAAAATTAGAAGGAAGCAAAATGGATTGACTTTTGTGAAATCCATTGATACAGGTTTGGTAATTAAAGTCTGCACCATGAGCAGGTGCTCGGGACAGGTCTACACAGCAAGGCTGCCCCTCCTCCTGCCTTCCTAGTACAGAAAATACCAACGCCTCCCTCTCCCCATCCCAGGCACAGGGCATCTGAGTGGCATCCAGTCAAGACTACAGAAAACAGAGGAAGCCAAAGAGGCTAGAACTGACCACAGAATTGGGCTGGAGCAGGTCCCACCTGCTCTTTGCATAAGAACTGTCTTTCATTTCTCCAAAGGTTTGGGGACAAGGAGGGGTGAGAGGAGGAGGTTTGCAGAGGAAGGCTACAGTGTTGAATAATTTCTAAGCAGAAAGAAGAGTTCATCTTTACCAGGAGGAACCCAAGCCAGAGGTTTAGAGAGCATGAATAAACTTAATATGATTTCAGAAACACAGGACAGGCACAGAGGAACCTGGGGCCCAAGGGAGAATGGTGATCCACAGGGACCCAGAGCTGGAAACCACTGCATGTCTGTAGTGTGTCATCCTGAAAGTCCATGCCAAGCCAGCAGACAAAACCAGGCATGCAAGCTAAAGGAAGGACGTACTGGAAGAAAAAAAGGCAGAGCTGTTCAATGTTTCCCCACACTGTGCATGGTCACCACCAGTGGACTTAGGGAGCCCAGAGCTGCTCCTGAGCTGCGGCAGCACCTGCCATAGAAGGCTGCAGAGCATGTCGGCCACTTTCTCTGAGCATGTTCAGTTTGATCCCTAATGTCTTAATAATGTGTCACTGCAATGCTACCTGATGGCAGTCCTGCTGACTTCCAACTCTCAGTCCCAGGTACTGAGAACCTATTAAAGATGTGACTTTCACTGGGCTCCTGCTTAACTTTATATGGTCTGGGCTCTGTGCCATCTCTCCAAACCAGAATTTAATTCCAGCAGGGCAAATAATTTAATGATCTTGAGACTGAGCAGGAACCCTTCTGTGGGGCCTGCCAGATCCCCAAGCATGGAAATAAAGTCCCTTCAAGGAAGTTCTGGACATCTGGCTAGCCTTGGAAAGTGGATGAGCAACCTGATGAGAACAAGGCCCTCGAAGTGAGCCAGAGCCATGTGCTCTGCTTCCCTGGAGAAACTAAACAAGGGCATTAGGTATTAACATTTTCTTGAGCTGTTTTTCAAAACACAACACAGACAGCAAATGAAGATAAGAGGGAACTAAAGAAATGAACCCTGACCAACATTCTTTGTTCTAAATTTCCCCTGTCATAGCTATCTTAACATTCCTTTCCACTAATCTAAGAATCTCTGGATTCCCTTATCACCTCCTACAGGGGCCTGCCTTTTTAGGCTGAGCCAATAATTTTTCCTGCCAGAAATGTACCCCTTCCTTTAAAACCCTGGCCTATGAGTCTTTGGGGAGTTCAAGTTTTAAGCATTAGCAGCTTCTTCTCTTTTCGTGGTATCCTACAATAAAAATGATTGTCCCCTGCTGCAACTCTTGGCTCCAGTGTCTGGCTTCACTGTGCCTGGTGAGTGGACCCTAGTTTGGTTCAATAACAGTCTTCTTGTGCCTTATTGATGAAGGGGTTGTAAAAATAGAGCTTAAGATCACCTGTGGGAATCTGAAAGCAAATACATCAGATTTGTAGAGTTTATGGACACATACTCACAAAATGTATTTGAAGGACCAGGAAAAGCAAGCTGGAAATACCAAGGAAGAAAGAACTGTGTAGTTGGACAGATGACAGAGAAATAGGATGTTAACAAAAGAAACCAAAACTCTATAAACAAACTTAAACTCTATTTAAGGAGGTTTGTTCTGAGCCAATTATGTATGACTGCAGGCCCGGAGATCCACAAATCCAAGAAGGCCTGATTAGGCTGTTTGGAGGTGGACAGGTTACAGTTTAGTTTTATACATCTAAAGAAGACAGGAATTGCAGGTGAAGACATGAATCAGCACATGGAAGGTACACACTGGTTTGGCCCGAAAAGGCAGATGATCTGGAAATGTGGCCTCACAGGTTATATGTGGGTTCAGAGATGCTTTGATTTGTAACTGGTTAAAGAAATAAAGCTTTGTCTACAGATTCTGAGTCAGTAGAAAGAAATGCTTTAAGATAAGGAAATCTGTTAACTGTAGAGCAAGCTGACTCAAACTTATCTGTTAGGAAAATTGATGGCCTGCAGGCATGATTTAACCTTTGCCTTGCCTGACCTTATGTGTTATTAATAATTTAGTATCTAAGTTTCACAGTGATTTGTTTTGTCAGTCTCGGGGAGATCTCTCTGTTTTAACATAAATGCTGGTCAGTTGTATCTAAACTCCAAAAGGGAGGGGGTAAAACAAGCCAGGTTCAACCTCTCTTCCCTCCATGGCCTCAGGTAACTCAGTTTTAAGTTTTTTGTGGAGTCCCCTTGGCTAAGAGAGGGGTCCTCTCAGAGGTCAGCAGGATGCTTAAGATTTTAGTTTATAGGGTGCAAGAGGTTTGCAGAAACTAAAGAATAGGATAGGACCAGCCAAGCAGAAGCCCTGGTGTGAAATGCTAGTGTTAGGAAAACCTGGGGTCAGGGCAGGCCCTTGCCTTGCCTGGGAGTGTTATGCCTAATGCTGGGGTGGGAGCCAATGGCAGCTCAGCCAGGCTTTCCCTCCCAGCAGTGAGCAAGTAATTTGAGGCATAGCTTCTGGCAGGCAATGCCCAATGTAACTGACCTGACTGGGGGTTCCCACCCCAGGATTGCTGAGATGCTGAGATCACAGGTGCATTTGGGTAGGGCCACAGCAACCTGCACAGGCAGATGTGACTCTGGGGCTTGAAGGGCTGTTCAGGATGTTAAAAGCACATATAGTGAGAATAAAATAGTCTATTAGGTGAGGGCAGATATGACGACGACACAGCTGGTCTGGTTGGTTTAGGTCCTTCCTTTCACCCCTTTTCCCATTTTTACTGTTTTGTAAATTTAGCTACCACCCTAAAGATGCCTATCTTGATTAGTTTAGGTGGATTGATTTAGGAGATTAACTTTTAAATTAGAATGTTGTTAATTGTTTATGAGTCATGGTTTCTGCCCGTTTATTGTTTAAGATAAAATTTAACATGGTCTTCACTTTGAACTTAAATGTATAAAACTATAATGTTGGAAATGGAAGATCAGAACAGTCTTGGAGAGGCCACTCTCACTGTTCTCTTGAATCCCTGCCTTCTGACAAATATCGTGGACCTATCCTGTCTCTGCATATTGGCTGACAGTGACAGGTAGCTGCACCCTCTCCATCTGGAAACAAAGTAAGGCAGCTGTGGTCCTCACTAGTTCCCAATCTTCACTAAAAAGTCTGCCCAATGCCTAAAGTTTAACCCTTTAATTTCCTCAGGCACCCACTTTTTACTATTTTGCCACAAAATTAGCTGAAAATCAGTGGCAAAGACTGTCTCCTGAACTAAACTTTAATTAGGCTCCTCTAACCCCTCTTCTAGAACAAGCCTCCACCTCAGCTTTCTATGTCTGTCCTGTACATAGGCCAGCCCAATATTAGCAGGGTGACCCCTCCTAAGTCACCCCCTGCCCTTGATATCTGACCAACTTCCACATCTGCTACCCTTCCTGTCTCCCCTTAGTGATTTCCCATCCTCTGATCTCAGTCACCATATATCCCCAGCTGGCTTTGCTGTGTCTGGATGTGAGCTCCTTTTCTCCCCGCTGTTGCAGTACAGTTGTCCAGCATTACAATATTCTTGAATAAGTCTTGCTTACCATGTTGTTACCAAAAGCTTGGCACTTATCCATGAAGCTGCATCAGAAGAAAGGGACAAATGGTTGAGAAGAAGGAAAGAGAAGTTGGAGAACATGGAGGACTATGTCTCAAAGTCCAGCTTTCCTGTACATAAGCAGAAACACAGAACTTTTAAAGTGAAGGTCTCTGTTCTAGGCTATTTTTGTTTAACTACAGTGATTCTAATATCCCATCTCTGCCATGACCTCCCCCGACCTGGGAGACCCACCAGGCCCTCCACCTGCCAGCAGCCCTCCAGACAGTTTAGCTGCCCGTCTCCTGCAACACAAAGAACAAAAAACATTCCCCTCCCCCTCCTGATCACACAGGTCTCAGTTTCATAAAAAGGTGGGGGAAATTTTTAAGAGACAGAAAACAGATTCTTAAAAATTTGGCATTTTCCCAGGCCCTTCCCTCGGTTGCATATCCCCAATTTACACATATCTATTGGAGGAGAGGCAGCTACTCTGTTACAATTTTAGCAAGTGTCCAGTGAATAATTTTTCTTCTTTAGCAGCTCCCATCATGCTCTTTTCTAAAAATGCCCCTTCTTTAAGAAAAATAGTAAGTGGTCTTATAGACTCTCTGTCTTCTTTTTAAATAATTTAATAATCAGCATGTATCACACAGACTGTCTTCCCCCAAATTTTTAGTCCGTCTCTTCTGCCTAAGGATGTGATGGTTTTGCTGATTAATGCAAATGGTGCTAAATACCATGAGCATTTCATATGGAAGTTAAGTGGAAAAGCCAATTGTGCATTATGTATCTGAAATTACTTTCATTGGAATGCCTTGGAATGGAATTATCAAGCCTTTCTTTAATTAATTTGGTACAGAAGTTTATTGTGAGGAGCTTCTGCAATAATACTGAGACTCTGATAAGAGTGTAGAAATGCTGCCATTTGAGGTTTGGAAAGCCTGGGTTTTACAGTAGGGAGAAATACCTCCCACCTATCTGATCAGTTACCTGGCAACTCACAAGTGGGCTGCTGCAGATGGAAGTCAAAAAGACTGTCCAGGGAGGGCTCCCTCCCTGTGCTCCTCAATTGTAAATGAGAGCATTACCTGGCTAAGCTAAATATGAATGGTGGAGGGCTTTGTTAGCCTACTAAAGGAGTCAAAAATTTCAGGACAGTAAATGAATAAATAAAAGAGACTCAATACAGTGAAAGTTTCTGTCTTAAAGGCAAAAAGCATCCTTGGGATCGGAAAATCTATTTTCCTTTTAAGAGTAACACTTTTTCACCTTTTCACAGGGAAGAGATTAATCACACTGACAACCCTAATTCTGCTTTCCTGAACTCAGCCCGACCTTCCCAGAGCACAGCAAATGGCTGTAGGACCTGGCTAGGTGGGTGGAGGGTTGGCCTGTGAACATCTCCACCAAAACTTCAGCCCAAGGTTCAACTTTCTTGAAAGACAGTAGTGATTTTCAATTTTTTCTTAAAACATGCTTTCTCTTGTAGGAAATTATTCATAGTACCTCAATAACACCACCATGTTTAACATATACTTTACTTTGAAAATATTTTTCCCTATTTTTTACAGTTATTATTGCCAATTTTTTAAACACAAGTTACTGACGAGTTTTCAAATAAACTTTGATTCTATCTCTCTGAGCTAAATTTTCTGGAAACAAAGGACTTTATAATTTTGGATCTGTGAGGAATTTCAGAAAACATCTGCACTGGTCCTTCCTTATCAAAGAGGGGACATTCCAAGACCCGTAGTTGATGGCAGAAACCATGGCCAAACTCTTACATTTTTTCCTTTACATAAATACTTATGATAAAATTTTATAAATTTTAAGAAAGGATACTAAGAAAGGGGCTTCAGGGGGGTGGGGGGTGCGGTGGGAGGAAAACCTGGCCTGCTGAACCAGGAAGTCTGGATAGCCAGCCCATAAGAATGTGGATATGAGGTAACCTAGGTAACCAATGACCAATTGAAAGAGTCAATCAATAACCAATAGAAAATGATAATAATGCTTGGAGACTCAGAGAGGCCAATGAAAGACTTGCAGCCAATTTCAAATGGAGTATTTAATACCCCTACAGCCTTTGTGTTGGTCTCTCTCACTTTCCTTCCATCATGAGAGGGACCAATTTCCAACACTCTTTGGAGGCTCTACCCTTCTCTTTGTTCTTCCTAAGTAAAATTTCTCTTTGTTACACTGAGACTTGTGCAGATAACTTTGGTGTTCAATTCACACTGCCTGTGCTGCTCCAGTTTTATTCTCAGTTTCCATTCATTTTCCATGTCAGACTTTCTGACCCAGCCAAGTAATTAAACCAGGTCAACTGGGTTCAGGGAACTGGGACCCCCAAGCCCCGCAAAATTAGGCACAGTAAGAGATGAACAACAATAACTGTAACTGATCCAAGCTCACGTCACTTGCCACAGAACAGCCAATAAGTCAAAAGACAAAGTATGGGCAAGGAACTTAACTTTTATTCAGAGAGCCAGCAAACAGGGGAGATGGCAGACTGATATCTTAAAGAGCTATCTCAAGTTGGTATGAGCTTCAGCCTCCTTTTTCTCTTAAGGGAAGGGGAAAGGAGGAACTGGGTTGTGTAGCGGTGAGAGGAAACTTGCCCTTTCCCCTGAAAGTTCACTGAAAGATCAACTCTCAAGGCAGTTTAAATAAGAGAAAGCATTTGTTTACCTTGGGGGGAAAAGTCACAGAGCAACAACCCACTTCCCAAAGGATTTCAGATATCTTTACACTGGACTTTTAGAGGGGAGGTGGGATCTTGAGCTGTTTAGGGCATAAACGCTTTCTAGGGAGATTGCTAGGGAGAACAATGTAGGGGCAGGGGATAGATTCACTTGTAGATTAACCTGGGAGACAGGTATTTATGACCCAAAAGATTTGGGCCAGGTCTACTAACATTCTTAACCCTCATTCCTGAAATATTTTGAGATAATAAGAAGGGAGAGGGGAGTCAATTGTCTCCTTTGATCCTCTGATCAGGCCAGTCCAGGTTATGCAGGTAGAGGGAAAACCTCCCCCAGTGTTTCTTGACCTTGAATGGCTTCAATTCAAAATATGCTCTATCCCAGCGACTCATATTTGGGGGTGATTTTTCCTTAGCTCCTTCATTCACAAGAGGTAACTGAAGACCACAAACATCTATGTGTCAGCGAGGATCTGAGGAGTCTGAAAATTTCTTTTTCTTTCTTGATCAGTTAACAATGGATGATGTAAGTCATATCTCAATGTTCCTATAAATCTTAAATATAGCATTGTTACTGAAGGAGCTCAGGAAATTTCACACCAAGATATAACTACTTGGTATAAAGAGTATTTTTAATTTAAGGTCTTGAGATCAACAGGCCCTTGGAAGGGGCTTTCCCTCTATCTGCATAACCTGATGCACCCATCAAAAGAACAACTAACTTCACTTCCCTTTCCTATTATCTCTCTATTTTGCAGGAAAGGAAATCAAGAATACAACCAGGGGGAAGATGAGTGGAGGGAGGGTGTTTGGTGGGACCACACCTATGGTTCATCTTACAAGGGTACATGTGAATCTTTCTAAATGTAGAATATAAATGTCTTAACACAATAACTAAGAGGATGCCATGAAAGCTACGTTAACCAGTTTGATGAAAGTATTTCAAATTGTTTTTTTTTATTGTGTTAAGACATTTATACTCTTCATTTAGAAAGATTCACATGTACCCTTAAAAGATAAATCATAGACATGATCCCACCAATCACCCTCCCTCTACCCATCCTCCCCCCTCCCTCTCCTCCCTCTCCCCTTCCCCCGTATTCTTGGGCTATAGCTGGGTTATAGCTTTCCTATGAAAGCTATAAATTAGTTTCATAGTAGGGCTGAGTACATTGGATACTTTTTCTTCCATTCTTGAGATACTTTGCTAAAAAGAATATTTTCCAGCTCTATCCATGTAAACATGAAGGAGGAAAAGTCTCCATCCATCTTTAGGGCTGCATAGTATTTCATGGTATACATATACTACAATTTACTGATCCATTCGTGGGTCGATGGGCACTTGGGCTTCTTCCATGACCTACCAATTATGAATTGGGCTGCAATAAACATTCTGATACAAATATCTTTGTTGTAGTATGCTTTTGGTCTCCTGGATATATACCTAGTAAAGGAATTATAGGATCAATGACAGGTCTATTTTTAGTTCTTAAGTGTTCTCCAGATGTCTTTCCAAAAGGAACGTATTAGTTTGCAATCCCACCAAAAGTGTAGAAGTGTTTCCTTTTCTCCACAACCACACCAGCATCTGTGATTTTGGGATTTTGTGATATGGGCTAATCTTACTGGTGTTAGATGATATCTCAAAGTAGTTTTAATTTGCATTTCTCTGATGATTAAGGATGGTGAGCATTTTGTTCATATAGCTGTAGGCCATGCACCTGTTTTCTTCAGAGAAGTTTCTCTTCAAGTCCCTTGCCCACCCTGAGAGGGGATAACTTGTTCTCTTCTTGCTAATAAGTTTGAGATTTCTGTGGATTCTGGTTATTAAATCTTTGTCAGAGACATAACCAGCAAATATCTTCTCCCATTCTGAGGGCTGTCTGCTTGGCTTTACTTACTGTGTTCTTGGCTGTGCAGAAGCTTTTTAGTTTGATGAGGTCCCAGTAGTATATTTTTGATGTTGCTTCAATTGCCCAGGGGGTCCTCCTCATAAAATTTTTGCCCAGGCCAATTTCTTCAAGTGTTTTCCCTACAATTTTTTCTAGTATTTTTATAGTTTCGTGTCTTAAGTTTAAATCTTTAATCCAATAAGAGTCTATCTTAGTTAGTGGTGAAAGGTGTGGATCCAGTTTCAGTCTTCTGTAGCTCACCAGCCAGTTTGCCCAGCACCATTTGTTAAATAGGGAATCTTCTCCCCACTCAATGTTTTTAATTGTTTTGTCAAAGATCATATAACAGTAAGTAGCTGGGTTCATCTCTTGGTTCTCTATTCTGTTCCATACATCTACCTCTCTGTTTTTGTGCCAGTACCATGCTGTTTTGATCACTATTGATTTATAGTATAGTCTGATGTCTGGTAGCGTGATTCCTCCTGCTTCATTTATATTTCTGAATAATGTCTTGGGTATTCGAGGTTTTTTCTGATTCCATATAAAACGAAGTATTATTTTTTTCAAGATCTTTAAAGTATGAGATCAAGCTTCAATAGGGAGCTTTAATTGCATTAAAATTGTATATTTCTTTGGGCAGTATGGACATTTTAACAATGTTAATTCTCTCCAGCCATAAGCATGGTATGTCTTTCCATTTTTAACATTTTCAGCTATTTCTTGTCTTAGAGTTTCATAGTTTGCTTTATAGAGATCTTTCACATCCTTTGTTAGGTAAACTCCCAAATATTTCATCTTCTTTGGCACTATTGTGAATGGAAGTATTTCAAATTATATATAAAACCAGCACACTGTAACCCATGACTGCATTAATGTACACAGCTATGATTTAATTAAAAAAAAAAAAGGAATATGACCAGACCTGGCCCAAATCATTTTAAATATGATTCCTGTCTCTAGAGTTAGTTTATAAGTCAGTCTGTTTCCCACTAGCCATTCGTTTTCCTGAGTATCTGTTCATCCTCCCTAGCAACCACTATTGCCCCTAAACAAAATTACTTATATTCCTCATCTACCCCTTCCCTCTAAATGACAGGTACAAAAATATCTGGGTCCCACCATTGCTAGACAAAGAGGGTCAGGCTGCCTGTCACCATCCGGCCAACATGCAGAGATGAGGACTTAGGTCTCTTTATTTTCAGAGAGGCAGAGATTCTGGAGAACAGAAAAGTAGTCAGTCTCTCAAATCTGTTCTGTCTCAGTTATAATTCTAATAGTGGGAATACAAGGAAACAAGCATAGAACATTTTATCTGACAGAAGTAACATCAAGTAGTCTCCATTTTAACACTTCAAAATGTTTAAACAACAGAAGGTGATTTTCACTTTCATCAGAAAGAATCATCAGAGAAAACATCATATCATCAAAGTAACCTTTACCAGTATCACAATACCTATTGTCTATGTGTGACTATCTCCTCAGAGTCTCCTGAGATAAACATGCTCAGAATCACAGTGAAACCTTAACTAGATAATCATGGGACAAGTGGGAAAGAATGTGAGCTGAGCAGACTATGCCACCTCTACTGCTTCAGCTTAGCTTCTCAGACTCCAGTTTGCAGGCTGCTTTTCTGGCTTCACCACTGGGATACTGGGTAGTCACATTCTGATTCTCCGCTTGCACATGGCAAATAAACCTCTTCTTCTTACTAATCTGCCTTAATTGCAGGTTGATCTTTCAGTAAACTTTCCAGGGAAAGGGCAAGTTTCATCTCACCCCCACATTACTTATGTGCATACTTTGCTCATCTCTCCTGGGGGATAGTTTTGGGAAAGGGATGGTTATCATCTTTCTTTTAGAGTGGAATTAAAAGCTAAAGCCTTCCTATGATCAGCTGGCCTACATGCAGAACTAAGCAAAAGCTTTAACCTAAAGGATATTGCCACTTGGGTCAGAAGCAAAATGGAGCTAGTTATGTTACACTTCCTTTTCACTGTTACATAACTAATTATAAAATAAAACAATTAGAACAACATGCCAGCATCCCTTCTGTTGCACTTAGGGGCCATTATTAAGTAAAGTAAGGGTTCCTTGAAAACAAACTCTGCAATGCCTTGACAGTAGATTTGATACAGCTGGTGGCACTAAGGGACAGGGGTGGGTACACACAACACAGATATGCTGGATTAGGTAACGATTTACATTCTGGGCAAAACAAAGCAGGGTGGCATGAAATTTTGTCATAATACTCAGAAAGGCATATGTTGATGGAAAAGAAGCTACACTTTGTAAAATAATTTAAAGAGGTTTATTCTGAGCCAAATTTGAGGACCATGACCTGTAGTCACACCCAAGAAGCCTTGAGCAAGTGGACTCGTGGTGGGGTTACAGTTTGGTTTTATACATTTTAGAGAGACAGGAAATACAGGTGAGGTCATATATAAATCAGTTTAAGGAAAACATAGATTGGTTTGGCCTGAAAAGGTGGGATATCTGGAAGAGAGGGAGGGTTTGCAGGTTATAGGCGGGTTTAAAGTTTCCTTAGCTAACAATTGGTTGAAAAAAGAATGTTTAGGCTGGGTATGATGGTTCACACCTGTAATCCTAGAACTTTGGAAGGATCTCAAGACCAGGAGTTCTGGATCAGCCTGAGAAACATAGCAAGACCTGTATATGCAAAATATATTTTTAAAAAAAAATTATTCAAGCATTATGCCTGTAGTCCCAGCTACTTGGAAGTTTGAATTGGGGGGATTGCTTGAGCCCAGGAATGAGAGATTGCTTGAAGTCAAGAGTTTTGGACCAGCCTGAACAATACAGCAAGACCTTACCTCTAAAATATATATATTCTTCTTCAAAATAAGACTCTGTCTCAAAAAAAGAAAAAAAATGCATATTTTCCAAAAGAAAAAGATCTAATATCAAGATTCACATGATAAACATTTATGAAATATCCTTTTGATGAGTTCTGCTTTTCCATCTTTTCTATTTTGACTTATCCCACCACCTCATCCCATGCTTTTCTATGGCTATTCCCTGCCTTGACAAGTTTCATTCACAGATTCTCATCTTCTGGCTGGTATAGAAAGTTTTCTCCTATACAAGCTCAGATGGTTACTATTAATTGTCATTTAAGACCAGTAGGTGCAATAGTGAGGAGGGAAATAGTAACAAGGTATTCTAATAGACTGAACAATAATTGAAATAACTCACTACCAAAAAAAAAATTTTTTTTTAAAGAAATAACTTACTACCTTTAGAGCAGTCTATTTTTTAAAAATTTCACCAACATTTAGGTAGTATCTGTAATCTTCTTCCCCTCCATCCCAAAGCATAATAGTGGGAGAAAAACATATGTACATGTCTTTGTTGTCACCCTATGTTGCTAAACTATTCTCCAGTAATTCTTTCAAAGAGAGTATATAAGAAATAGACTTCCTAAATTCTTTGATATCAAGAAATGTTTTTGTCTTACCCTGAAAATCAAATGCCAATTTGGCTGGATATAGACTTCTAGGTTTAAAGCCTTCATCCTGCAGGACTTTTATGACAGTACTCCATTTACTTCTAGCATCCAGGGTGTCCAGTGATAAATCTGCTGTCAATCTGATTCTTGTTCTGCAGTAGGTTATTTCTTTCCTCTCTCTGGAAGCCCTTAAGATTTTCTCTTTATCACTAGAATTGCAAAATTTTACCAAGATGTGCCTAGGAGTGAGTTTCCTCTTATCAATCTTCCTGGGTATTAAGGAAGCACTGACAATCTCAAGATTCAACACTTTCTTTAACTCTGGAAAGTTTTCATCAATTATTTCCTTAATTATATCCTCTGCAGCATTCTCATTCTTATTCTTTTCTGGAATTCCTATCAAATGAATGTTAGAGCTTCTGGATCTATCCTCTATATCTCTTAATCTCTCTTTACTTATTATCTGTTTTGTCATTTGTATAGTATCCTGAGAGAACTCCTCAATTTGATCTTCTAGACTGTTCAATCTTTCTTCAAGTATATCCATCCCACTGCTCAGATCATCTATTGAATTTTTAATATTTGAGAATTCTGGATGGTAATCTTTAATATTTCTAATCTCCTCTTGCATCTCTCTGATGCTATTAATCACACTTCTTCTAAAGTTTTCTTCTATTTCCCATGTTAAGTCTACTTTTTTGGATGTTAGCTCTTCTGTTTGCAGAAATTTATGAATCTTATTGTCTGTTTTCCTAAAATTTTTGGTGACTCCTGATGTGGTACCCAAATTTGCACATGAATGCTTCTTATGGGTTTGTCTACCACCCGATATTTCACCCACTTTTCCTTCTTAGATTCCAAAATCAAACAATTAGAAGAAATTTGTTTAAGTCCTCCTGAGCCCCCTTTTTTCTCAGCCTGGATGGCAGTCCCTACCTTTCCTATCTCAGAGACATTTCCTTCCTCTTCTTCCTCCTCTGGCTCAGAATTCTCTTCCAAATCAACCAAAATAATATCCACACCATCACTGGTTATTTCCTCAACTCCATGCTTTGCATCTACCTCAGTGTGACCCTGAAAAGGTGAGTCCTGGTCCTCACATGACAGTGAAGTCTCACCCCTTTCCTCCTCTTCCAAACCCGAGGCCTCTTCTTCATCTTTCTCTTCTTCCTCCAATCCTGAGGCCTCTTCTCCCTACTCCTCTAACTCTGAGGCCTCTTCCCCCAACTCCTCCAGCCCTGAGCCCTCCTCTTCTTCCATCCCTGACACCTCTTCATCCTCCTCTACCTCTGAAGCCTCTTCATCCTCCAACAGGCCGGTTTCTTTTTCCTTCCACTCTGAAGAGTCCTCCAGATTGTCTACGTTTTTCACATCTTCTGGCTCAGTGGTTTTCACCTCTTGAGCTATCACTGGCTGCTCCTCCAGCTCCATGCTTTGAGCCTATTAGAGTTTCATCCTCTTTTTCTTGAATCCCGTATCTTCTTCCTCCTTGATTTATTTTTTCATTTTGTGAGAGTACATCTTTCAGTAATTCTTTCAAAGAAGATTTTTGACGAATAAATTTGCTGAGGCTTTGAAGATCTAAAAATTCTTTTATTCCACCATCGCATTTAAATGCCAATTTGACTTGGCATAGTAATTTAGGGTCATAATCATTCGCTCTCAGAATGCTGAAAACATTACTCCATTGCTTACTAGTATCCAGTGCTGCTGATAAAAAGTTGTTGGGATCTTTAAATGACTGGGTTAGCTCCAGAGCTTTGTCTTGAAGCTGTGAGGCCCCTCCTTTTCCATGGTTTAATCTGTTGTTGACACGTCCTGCTCTATTTAGAGAATCCCTGAACGCTTCCTTCAATTCTTTGAGCTCACTTATATCTTTTCTAAGGTCAGCCAGATTCTTTAATATCTGGTCTCCAACATCCTCAATTAGTTGGGATAATTGGAATTCTGTTTCCATTAACCCTTCGATTCTGTTCAGCTTATTTGTTACCCATACTCTGAATTCCACATCTGTCATTTCCACAATTTCTTTGTAGCTGGAGTATTCTCTGGTAGCTCCATTGTGACCCCTAAGGGGAGTTGTTCTGTTCTGGTTCTTCACGTAGCCAGACATTTTGGTTTCTCCTCTTTTGTGGTTTCTTCTTTACTTCCTTCCCCTTTCCCTACTCTGTTCTCTTATCCTCCTTCCCTTCCCGTTGTTCTTTAGCACAGAACTTTGGGGTTAAAATGAAATACTACCTATACTCTAAGGTACCCAAGGGAGTTAAAAAAAATTTTAGGGCGTCAGGGTATGGCACCCACAGACGTGTAAGAGGGATGCTATCTTACAAATGCAATCCGTGTGACCTAATTCTTTGTATCCTCAGTGAATCCCAAACAATAAAAAAAGTAACCAGAAAAAAAGATTTAGCGAGAACACCAGGTGGCGCTCCAGTGTCAGCAGAGACAGGTGCTTCTGCCCATGAAGGGCCCTGTCTGGGCTGTGGACGGCCTGCCTTCCTCAAATAGTTAGAGATGAGGTGAACTTCCTGCCCTTGTTCTTGAACATCCTTTGGTAGCAAGTGCCACAGGCCTGAAGGGTACTTTGGACATTCAAGGATGTGGCAACGTAGGACGGTTAGGGAGTAAGTTCTTGCTTAAGCAGGGATTGAAAAGGGACCCAGAGATTCAAAAGTAGGATCTTGGGGAGAGTGGGACCTCCCAGTCTAATTGGTGGAATTGCAGATCCAGAGATGGCTGCCCAGGCTTCGAAGGAAGGCGGGGCCTGACACGCTGGATAGCTGGTCAACTCCTCCGACAGCCTCACAGTCCCTAGGGAAGCTGCACAGAGCTGGGTGCCTGCAATTTCTGTGTTTTCCCTGTGTCTTGATGAACTAGGGTGGCGGACACCACTGTGCTCTACTGGAGGCCACAGAACAAGGCTGGGAGTTGCAGCTACTCAGGAGGCTGAGGCAGGAGAGGAGGTGAACCCAGGTGTTTGAGGTTGCAGTGAGCTGTGATAACACTATTGCCACAGGCTAGCCCAGGCGACAGGCTGAGAAACCCACGCCTGTGTCTTCACTGGGAAGAGGCTCTCTGCAGAGCAGGCCCGTACAGCTGCGCCTCTGTGCCCAGAAAGTCCAAGATGCAGGAGTCACAGTCTGGGGAAGACCAAGAAGGCAGCGCGCCCCGACGAACACCGCAGAGCGAGCAGTCGCACGTTCTGGCCGACACTTTTCATTTCTTACGTCAACATGAAAGCAAAATTACTTTTTTGTGAGACAACAGTGATGTCATTTAATTATTAATTCCACAAAAACAAATTATTTAGTAAACAATCATCTGAGACCATCTCTGCAAGTTTACAAGTCCCCTTCCATCCATCTTCCAGATGATACAAAACAGAACAAAGTTACCTACTGTCACAGATTGTCCAGTCTGTGTAAGAGGAAGTGATATTTGGGAATATTCACAATTCACCAATTGATCTACCACACTTTCATGTGGAAATTTATATGCAGCCATGAAGCAATCCACACTTAGTCTTTTTCTTCTTGGTATCATTGCAAAGCTAAGCCCTGGGCTTCCATCTGAAATCATTCTCAGACAGTAACATATTTCAAAACCTTACTACTGAAGGGATCATGGTGAAACTTGCCCTTTCCCTTAGGTTGGTTTGCTCAAAAGATCAACTCGCAGTTATGGTAGATTAATAAGAGAATGGTTTATTTCCAAATACCATGCCCATGGGGGGAACCACAAGAATGATTTCCCAAAGTCTCAGTGATAGTCAGTGGCTTTTAAAGATGCCTTTTAGAAGGGAGGGGGAAGAGTGGAGGAAAGTATAGGTGCAGCATTTGGTTGCTGGGGGAATGTGTGTTGATGGGTGGAAACAGATTGATTTGCAGATTAACCTGAGAGACAGGTCTTGAGCTTCAAATGACCTTAGGGCCAGGTCTCCGTGATAAGGAGCCCCTTTCTGATTCTAAATCAGGATAGTCAGGTTGTAGAGAGAACCAAGTTCTTTCTCATCAAAAATGACCTTTTCACTGAAAATATTCGTTATACCAAGGAATCATATTTTGGGGTGAAGTTTACTTAGCTCCTTCACTTCAAGGAAAAAAAAATTGTTTAATGAAATGGAATATATCACTACATATTTAATTCCCTTTCCTGAACTCCAGTTCTGTCTTGCATTTTCAGGAAAATTTTCTTTCTTTCTTTCTTTTTTTTTTTTTTTGAGACAGTGCCTCAAGCTGTTCCCCTGGGTAGAGTGCCATAGCATCACAGCTCACAGCAACCTCCAATTCCTGGGCTCAAGCGATTCCCTTGCCTCAGCCTTCCAAGTAGCTGGGATACAGGCATCCACCACAACGCCCAGGTATGTTTGGGTTGCAGCCATCTCATTGTTGTTGGCAGGCCCAGGCTGGATTCGAACCTGCCAGCTTAGGTGTATGTGGCTGGTGCCTTAGCCGCTTGAGCCACAGGTGCTGAGCCAGGAAAATTTTCTTATTTTTTAAGTTCTATTGATATTTTGCTTTTTTCTTTTCTTTTTGAGACAAAGCCTCAGGTTGTCACCCTGGGTATAATGACATGGCATCACAGCTCACAGCAACCTCAAACTCTTGGGCCTAAGGGATTCTCTTGCCTCAGCCTTACAAGAAGCAAGGACTACAGGTGCCTGGCCACAACTCCCAGCTATTTTTTGGTTGTAGTTGTCATTGTCGTTTGGCAGGCCCAGGCTGGATTCAAACCCACCAGCTCTGGTGAATGCGCCTGGAGCCTTAGATGTATGAACTACTAGGCGCTAAGCCTGACATATTGCCTTTTACACTTAATGAAATAAACAAAGCTTTTCAAGGTTCACAGGTGACTGAAATATAGACATTCCTCACTCAAGTAAGGTCACTCTATCTATCCCTTGAGACAATCTCCTACTCTCACCCTCAGCCTGCTCACAGAATTCCTCAATGGCCACCCTCCCAAGAGAAAATGCACCCTAGCTTCCACACTTCATGCATATGAAGTGTGAACTGCGTTGCAGGTTTTTTTTTTTTTAGCTGAAACATAGTCTCATTTTGTCATCCTTAATAGAGTACAGTGGCTTCATAGCTCACAGCACCCTCAAACTCTTGGGCTCAAGCAATTCTGTTGCTTCAGCCTTGCTAGTAGTTGGGACTACAGGTGCCCCCCACACGCCTGGCTATTTTTTTGTTTAGCAGGCCTGGTTTGGGTTCAAACACACCAACCCTGGAGCACGTGGCCGGTTCTCTAACCATTGCACTACCGATGCCCAGGCTGTGTTGCAGATTTTCAAAACACCTTGCTGGGGATTGATTTTTCATATCTTTTGAGATAATCTTCCTCCTTTGAAATATCTGAGAATCCAAAAGGTAAAAATAATTTGTGCATTTTCCCCCCAAAACCAGTACTTCATTGACTAACAGTAATGTATTTCAGAAATGAAAGCTGAGGCTGGTATCAAAAGACTTTAAGTCCCAATGGCTTAGCTGTTTACATGAAGGATATACTAAGAGACTGCTCTCAAACTAAAAGGTATTTACATGCTCCCGAGAGAGGCACCCTCCCCATACCTCAGGCTATCCACTGGACAGGTATGTCCCAGGAATTGGTATTTGTGAACACTCCAGTAAACATGGATACCATGGGCATTCTGAGTCATCCTCAGACCAGTGTGAAGCTCTGGACCAACTAAAGACAGAAGGGTGGCTGAGGACACATTACCCTGTATAGTAACCAAGAAAGGATACCCAGGAGGGGTGAGGGCTAGAGAACAGAGGTCTTCTCAAGGAGACCACAAGGATACGCCTGCAGGGTCCTCTCCATAGTGACTCAGCTCTTAGGAATTTCTAGACTTAAGTTCCTGAGACCTGAAAATTTCCACTTCTTTGAAATCCTGTAGTTCTGTGGGGGCGGGAACAGCATCTCTGCTTGATTCTAAGTGACCAGGGAGAAAGGTACCGGTGGGTTGAAACTTTTCCACTGGAGATAAAAAGGGAAATACCAAACCAGTTAGAGTGAGGCCACTTTAAATTCTTCTATGCCATAAGCTCTGCCAGCTGAAATAAAAGCCTTTATCCTATTAAATAGGGTGTTTGGGTGCTCTTTCTCTCCATTGGGCCTTGTCTTCCTGTAACATTATCAATGGGGAATCTCAAAGCGAAGACATTCTGGCAAGGAGTATGTGCCTAGGCAATATAGAAGGAATAAAGGCACAAAGATTTTGACCACAGAGTGTCATGGGATTATTGTCTGCTTTCTTCTTATGAGACTTGTTCAGAAACTTATAAAAACTAAAAATTTAGTCTCGGTACCTGTAGCTCAGTGGCTAGGGCACTGCCCACATACACCAGAGCTGGCAAGTTTGAACTCAGCCTGGGCTTGCCAAACAACAAGGAGAATTACAACTAAAAAATAGCTGGACATTGTGGTGGGCGCCTGAAGTCACAGTTACTTGTGAGGCTGAGGCAAGAGAATCACTTAAGCCCAAGAGTTTGAGATTGCTGTGAGCTGTGACCCCACAACACTCTGCAGAGGGTGACTTAGTGAGAATCTCTCAAAAAAAAAAAAATTCAGAAAACAATCACCCACTATTATAAAGAAATGACAATGAAAATACTGCATCTGTTTGAAATGAGAAATAAAGAAAAAGAAAACAATTGATAATGTAAGTTGAATGGAATGGTAGCATTTGGAAAAAAGAGAAAGAAACTGAAAATTTAGGATTTTACTGCAAGACCTTCTTATGCACAGGAGTTTCACAAAGACCACACTGCCAAACAAGCCCAATTCACAGCAGAGTCCCTTTATTGAAGAGCCCATGAGCGACTGGCTCACACCCAAAACAGGGGTTCAGAGAGCAACCCCAAATGCCTGAGGGTCAGGTTTTTAAGGCGAGTTTTGCAGGCATGTATCCTGGCTGGCACACAGGCCGCCCAGGTGCATCCAGGTAGGTTAGCAAGCATGTATAGAAGCACAATTTTACAGTTAGTCATACATCTTCGTTTTCAGTACTTTCCCCACCTGCTATTTCTTTTTCTTTCTTTTTCTCTTTCTTTCTTTCTTAGACAGGGTCTCACTATGTTGCCCTCGGTACAGTGTCATGGCATCAGAGCTCACAGTAACCTCCAACTCTTGGGCTCAAGCGATTCTGTTGCCTCAGCCTTCCTAGCAGCTAGGATTTACAGGTGACTGGCTATTTTTGTTGTTGTAGCAGTTATCATTGTTGTTTAGCTGGCCCAGGCTGGATTCAAAACTGCCAGCCTGGGTGTATGTGGCTGGCACCCTACCCACTGAGCCATGGGCACCACCCCCCACCTGGTATTTCTTAAAGAGCAGTCTGGGGACACTTGGCATCTCCTTGGGACACTCCCGGTCTGTTTCTCAGGGAGTTTAGTCAACCAAGAAGTCCGTGAGTACTTTCCCATCTATCTTGGGAGTGAACCAGACTCACCCCATTTTGTCGAGGGATTATGACCCAGAAATTTCCCAGTAGTTAACTGGTATTTTTCCACCTTAATCTAGGCCTAACAACCTAGAAGAGTTAGGCTAAGGAAACAGGAGTTGTACAGTTAAACTCAGTGTGCCATACATTTGGAAAATGTGGGAGAAATGCAAGTCTCCCTGTAGAGTGTTAAAATATACAGGAGGGAATTATGCTGAAAGGGTTCTAGAGCTTTTAATTCCTAAGTTCAGAAACCAAAATTCAACTCAAATTTATTTATTTATTTATTTATTTTGAGATGGAGCCTCAAGCTATCCCCCTGGGTAGAGTGCCATGGCATCACAGCTCATAGCAACCTCCAACTCCTGGGCTCAAGCGAGTCTCCTGCCTCAGCCTCCCAAGTAGCTGGGACCACAGGCGCCC
>CAUYQV010094483.1:0-31454 GCA_963574575.1 Galagoides demidoff
CTGTGGTCCCAGCTACTTGGGAGGCAGAGGCAGGAGACTCGCTTGAGCCCAGGAGTTGGAGGTTGCTATGAGCTGTGATGCCATAGCACTCTACCCAGGGGGATAGCTTGAGGCTCCGTCTCAAAAAAAAAAAAAAAAAAAGTGTTTTCCAAATCTGTTTTAAGTCTGTTTCTCTGTCAATTTCCTGAAATTTAGGATGTATCACTTAAAACCATCCTTAAAATTGAAACTTGGCTTCAGAGACTAGCCTATAAGAGGTAGAAGAGAGATGAAATGCTTTGAGTACAAATTATCATCTTTTATTTACAGATGGAAAAACAAACAGTTTTTAGCAAAGGCTAGATAGTTGAGCAGTAGTACAGAGTCCTCAGGGAAGGTTAAGAAACAAGTTGCAATCCCTGCAGCCTGCACCAGGGGGCTCATCCACACTCAGACCCAGGTGAAGACATGGCCCTAAATTTCTCCTCCAGCCTGGAAGTGTCACTTCTAGGTTCTTTTGAGGTTGAAGAACCAGGAGAAAAAAAAGCAGCAGCCCAGGTCAGCGCCTGTAGCTCAAGCGGCTAGGGTGCCAGCCATATACAACGGTTTGAATCCAGCCCAGGCCTGCTAAACAGCAATGACAACTACAACCAAAAAATAGCCAGGTGTTGTAGCGGGCACCTGTAGTCCCAGCTACTTGGGAGGCTGAGGGAAGAGCATCACTTAAGCCCAAGAGTTTGAGGTTGCTGTGACTCTATGACACTCTACCCAGGATGACAGCTTGAGACTATGTCTCAAAAAAAAAAAAAAAAGCAGCCGCCCAATTTTTCTAGCCTTTGGTAAACAGAAATGATTTTCTAGAATTTTCTTCTTCCCCCTGAGCATTCTTTAAAAGTTTTCTGAAATTTCTTTAGAAGATGATGTTCAGTCATCAGAGGTGCTACTATCAATGAGAGTTGTGAATATTAGGAGTCTGTTACCCTCTTGGCTGCGCAAGGCTAACATTGAAGAAGGCCTTAGAGGAGCACCTGCCAGTGGGTTCCCCAGGCTGTACTCATAGTTGTTAAGGAAGAACAACAGGCAGTAAGGATCATGAGGTTCTGATTCCATCCAGGTGGTTGTGGTGGTGACAGATTTCCTTCTGTTCTCTTCCAGAATATTCTTTGGTACTTTTTTTCTTTTTTAGTCATGATAATGAAAAACTTAAGTCTTAGACTGCCTCTCAGTTTTGAGTTCCCACCCTCTCCTCCCTGGTACTGACCACTCTGGGCTAAGTCCCTCCCAAGCTGGCGCTGACCACCAAGCAGAAATGCTGCAGGTCCCTGCAGGCATGTGCACCCCTGCCCCTTGAGATTCTCCATGAATCAGAATCACCACCACCCTGTTCTGTTCATTCTGACCCTCCTTCATACTAGGAGGTCTGCAGAGACAGGACTTGGGCTCAGAGAAGTGGAGTGAGCTGCCCTAACTCACGCAGCATGGGAGCCGGCACAGCCATGCCCTGGTCCTGCTGGGTCTCTGGGTTTCTAGGTCTCCCAGTCCTAACTAGTGATCCCCAGTCACCAGCCAGTGCCTCCCTGGACACTGGGCGTCCTGGGGGTGGTAGATGAGTCAGCTCCACCTGTGGGCCTTCTCCACAGGTGTGTGGAGATGCTGATCAAGGAGCAGATGAGGAAATACAAAGTGAAGATGGAGGAGATCAGTCAACTGGAGGCAGCAGAAAGCATTGCCTTCCGCAGGCTTTCCCTGCTAAGGCAAAATGCTGTGAGTATGGATTAGAGTGGGGGTGGGGCTTTGCAGGTCGGAGGGGTTGTCGGCCAGGGCTTAGTGGGATGGAAGGGCTTTGGATGTGGTCTCGTGGGGTTAGGGGCCTCAGCTGGCAAGGGCAGAGAGGGTGGTGAGTGGGGTCTCACTTTCCAGTTCCCCACCTACTCACAGCACACTGTTGGCCACAGGTAGGGGCAATTTGCCCTTAACCAAAACCCAGTCTGCTCAGCCTCACTCCAATTGTTCCTCTAGGTGGGGAAGGTAGGGGACATGCCACCCACTTGGTGGTGGTTCAGGTCATTAGTCCAGCCTTGTTCTTTACTGATCCAGGCCCCACCCACAGAAAAATGACTCCATAGTAGAAGTAGTCATATAGTGGGGGGCAGATCCTAGACTCCTGGGAGAACCAGGGAACCCCCTTTGTGCTGATTGTCAGATGTGCCCCCCAATCACTGCTGTGTCTGTCTCCTCCTCTGTGGTCACCCAGTGTTCATCTCTCTCCCAGCCATGGCCTCTCAAACTGGGCTTTTCATCTCCCTATGAGGGGGTCCTGGTATGTACACAGCCAGCAGCCGGTGCATGTCTCCTAGTACGGCACATGCTGGCTTCCCTCAGCCCCTGGGTTCTCTAAAATAACATGAGCATGTCCTAACCTTCAGGAAGCGCATGGTGGGGGAGGCCCCTTGCCCACTGACTGAATATGCTGAGGACAACTAATCACCCAAGCTCCTGCCATCTGTCCCCATGGGATTCCTGGATATGTCCCACTAAGAGCCCAGCATGTGTACACCGGAACTAACCTCACAACCAGGTGCACCAACCTCCTCCTTCCTAGAGGTGCCAATGATACTGGCTGCTTTTGTTTCAGAGCAAGGGCCCCAAGGCCCAGGGAAGCCAGGGCAGCAGCCTGGAGGAGCTGGAGGTACTGCCAGAAGAGGAGGCAGCCAGTGGCGATGAGGACCGAGAGAAGGAGATCCTCATCGAGCGGATCCAGTCCATCAAGGAGGAGAAGCAAGTGTCCCTCTGTCCTCTGCCCTCAACTCTTGCCATTCAGTCCCCATGCACTGCCCTGCCCTACAGGCAGTAGTAGAAGGCATGGTCTTTAGGAGCCTGACAGGCAGATTCAGTTCTTGGTGGTTCTGTTGTCCCTAACATAGACTGACAGTATTTAATGGGATTTTGCTGTCCTACCACTCAACCATGTGCCTGTAGTAGGCTCTGTTTAAACCCCATGCCTAACCACACAGGACCCCAGTGGCCCACAGAGAATAGTGGGTAACCAGGAGGCAGTGCTCCAACTTTGTCTTGAAGGTGGTCTTAACTAGGGTGCTGTTACATCATGCTGTGAGTGTGAAGGGGGCCCTTATAAAAATAAATGCTAGCTGGGCATGGCAGTACACATCTGTGATCCCAGCTAGATCCTGCCTCTACAAAAATATTTAAAATAGCTAGTAGGCATGGTGGCATGCTTCTATGGTATTCAAGAGGCAAGGGCAGGAGGATCACAAGCCCAGCAGTATACAGTTACAGTGAGCTATGATCATGCCACTGTACTCCAGCCTGGGTAACAGAACAACTACTAAAAAGATAGTAATAATAATGCCCGAACTTGTGTGACCTGGTTCCTTGGCCACCTTAGTCTTAGGAGCAGTGGAGAGTGTTTCAAGCAGAGGGAATGGTACATGCAAAGGGCCTGAAGCAGGAGCATGTCAGTAACTCAGGTTTGGGCCATATGCCAGGGCTGCCCTCAGCAGCCTGATACTCTTACCTGATGAGCTTCAGAGGACCCCAGGAGATTTTAAGCCAGATATGCTTGGGTTTGAAGGAGGGTAGTGACAGGGAGTCACCTTTAGAATAGCCTGATGTGTCCCATACCAGCCTGGCACTTTCTGAGGAGTGGCCTTGGACACTAAGACCCTCTTCCCACTCCAGAGAGGACATCACCTACCGGCTTCCAGAGCTGGACCCAAGGGGCTCTGATGAGGAGAACTTGGACTCAGAGACCTCAGCCAGCACTGAGAGCCTACTGGAGGAGCGGACTGGGCGGGGGGCCTTGGAAGGTCAGTATTAAGGTAGTGTCTGCTTTTCTCCGTCCTGTCCATCCCCGGCAGGCCCTGGGGTGAGGGTCTGACTGCTAGCCCCGAAGCTGCAGTAACCCTGCCATCTATCTCTCAAAAGGGCCCCCCACGCCTACTCTCCCCTACCCCAGCGCACCCACCCCGAACCCCCTCCCCACGGTGGCCGCCCCTCCACGACGAAGGCCTTCGTCCTTCGTAACGGTCAGAGTGAAGACCCCCCGGCGGACCCCCATCATGCCCACGGCCAACATCAAGCTCCCGCCGGGCCTACCTTCCCACCTGCCCAGGTGGGCACCAGGTGCCCGGGAGGCTTTTGCCCCAGTGAGGCGCCGAGAGCCACCTGCCCGCCGTCCGGACCAGGTACACTCCGTCTACATCACACCAGGAGCAGACCTGCCCATGCAGGCCGCTCTAGAGACCCTGGACGAGGACGGCCAGCCACCTGGGAACAAACGGAGATATTCAGACCCCCCAATGTACTGCCTGCCCCCCACCTCAGGCCAGGCCAATGGCTGAAGGCCTGTGGCTACTGGAGTCTATATATCTGAGGACAGCCCTTGTGCCAGACCTGTCATGTCAATCATTTGGCTGAGAAGAATCCAGAACAAAAGTTCAAAGAACCACTAGAGGTGGGCACCAGCTCCAAGTAAAGAATCAAGGCAGGGAGACGCCAGCTAGGTCTAAGCCACTCTCAGCACAAGCCTCTCAAGGCATCGCCAGGCCCCCAGGAGCACTAGGTCTCAGCAGGCAGCCCCTCATCTCTTCCCTTACCTTTTGTACGTTTTTACAGTAACTGTTTATGTACATGGTTTACATTACTTTAAACTGTTAACAGCCTTAACAGAAGACCAAATAGTTTTTTATATGTGTATGTACAAACTTTTCTATTAACGCTGTATATCTCCCTTGTAATCTGGACATGGGTCATCAGAGCAGAGGCCACTTAGCCACTGCACTTCTGGAGCTCAGACTCGCACTTCAATCAGCGTTAAGGGTGATCGGCAGGCCCAGGCCTTCCATTAGTGTTTTGGACACTTGGGGCATCTGAGCACCCCAAGGCTGTTTCCAACTCATGCCTCCAGCGGGCAGCCACTTGGCCTATGTGCATTCAGGGGAATGTTGGAGACTTCTACCGGGACAGGCTGTTGGCTGGATCCACGACATGAGTCAGGAGCGGCCTCCACCTTGGGCACACAGACTGCAAGTACCAAGGAGACCTGAATATGGCCATCACTTTTCTGTACACCAGGGGCTTGAGAAGGCTACCCTTCGCACTACCCACCCATGTGACACAGTACAAGAGTCAGTGACTTCAGGTCTCCTCATGGTCAGGGAGGACAAGGCCTGATGTTGGACATACCCTTCAGTCAACTGTGACAGCCTGGGGCTTTCCAGAATGGGGACCTCCTTTCCCAGGCTCAGCCCACTTGGCAGACGCTTGAACACACGCCACAAGGCTGGGACCAGGGATGCCCCACACAATGTGTGAAATAAAAAAATTCCAGCGATGTGTATGCATGGAATTTCTGCTCAGACCTCCTCAGGGTTGGAAGAGCAGGGCTGATGGGTAGGAGTCAGCCCTGTGGCCTTAGCAGAGAGAGGTAGAGGGTGGGGATTATACCCATCTGGGAGGACCTGCCTTGATCCTCCAGCAAACACTGCTGATGGAATTTCCCACAGATGGGAGATGGGCTGACGTGAAATGCTTATTTATTTATTTTTAGAGAAAGAGTCTCACTTTGTCACCCTCAATAGGGTGATGTAGCATCACAGCTCACAGCAACCTCCAACTCTTAGACTTCGGTGGTTCTCTTGCCTCAGCCTCCCAAGTAGCTGGGACTACAGGCGCCCGCCACAACACCTGGCTATTTTTTTGTTGCAATTTGGCCGGGGCAGGGGCTGGCTTCAAACCCACCACCCTCAGTATATGGGGCTGGCGCCCTGCTCACTGAGCCACAGGTGCCACCTGTAATATATTTCTTTTTTTGCAGTTTTTTTTTTTCCTTTTTGGCCAGGACTGGGTTTGAACCTACCACCTTTGGCCAATGGGGCCGGTGTCCTACTCCTTGAGCCACAGGTGCTACCCTGAGGTGCTTATTTATTAATCAGGAAAGCTCGGGGAGCCCAGATCTCCCCACATAGTCTTACTCTGTGGGGAGGGCCTGCTGTTCTGGGAGCCCTCTCCTGTCTCCTTGATTCAGCACCCAGCCTCCACCCAGATGAGCTTAAATGTCAGCTGCAGGGGCCATCTACCCTGCAGCAGAGCCGGTTCCTGGTGGGTCTGGCAGACACAGAAGCCACCACCCACAGATGGGTTCCAAAGCTGCAATCAGATGGGCAGGTATGGGAATTGGCCAGCAGGTGGAAGATGAGGGACAAGTCCAAATTGCACTTGCCTGGGGTTGGTGGTGGCGAGGCCGCTTGTCCACAGCCACATTGCTGAAAAGAGGCTGGGATTCAGACTCTGCCCTGTCAGCCTCTGAGGCCCCACTTGTGGGTCCTGGTATGGTCTCTGTGATATTTTGTGAGGACACTGTGATATTTTGTGAGGACACCAGGGCCACCAGTGTGAGGGCTGCATGCCAGGTCCTGGTCCCCATGAAGTACCTCACTCTGTTCACTCCAGAAGACTGGCACTGTATGCCTGGGAGACCCAGGGGATAGACTGGGACTAGGTTCTCAACATGCGAATCTGAGTACTTAGAGTAACCCAGGTCCACTTCCTAAGGGAGCACAGAAAGGTTAACCTTACCTAAGGCCATGGCCAAGGACAGAGTCAAGAGTCAGGGCTAGGACCCAAAATCTTATAAATGAAGTATGGATGAGCCCCTGTGACAGATAAAGCTGAGTTGGGGAAAGCCCTGAACCCAAAGTGCCAGGTCAGGGCCTTTCCCCCAAGGGAAATCAGGAAGGCTGCTGAGAGAAAAATGAACTCAGCGTGAAAAGAATCCACACAGGGCTCAGCACCCATAGCACAGTGGTTACGATGACAGCCACATATACTAAGGCTGGTGGGTTTGAACCCGGCCCAGGCCAGCTAAACAACGACAACCACAACCAAAAAATAGCTGGGCATTGTGTTGGGCACCTACAGTCCCAGCTACTTAGGAGACTGAGGCAAAAGAATCGCTTAAGCCCAAGAATTGGAGGTTGCTGTGAGCTATAACACCACAGCACTCTACTGAGGGTGACATAGTGAGACTGTGTCTCAAAAAGGAAAAACAAAAAAACAGAATCCAGGCAGGAATGAGTGTGAAGTAGGCATTTTGAGCAGGTGAACCAAAATAAACAGGCTGGTTGAACCTCTGACAGCAGAGGACCTAATCCTTCCAACTCTTTCCCAAGGGTTAAAACACTCTAAGGGAAAAAGCAAGTAATTCAGCCCAGAGAAATGTGGATATAATGGCATTGCTCCTTTTCTTTTTGGAGACTGTCACTCTGAATAGAGTGTGGTGGCATCACAGCTCACAGCAGCCTCAAACCCTTGGGGGTCAAGCCTTTTGCCTAAGCCTCTGGAGTAGCTGGGACTACAGGGGCCCATCACAACACACAGCTTATTTTTCTTTCTTTCTTTTTTTTGTTATTTTCTCTATACATACACATGTGTTTATTTGGTTTCCACTTTTTACCTTCACAAAATTAAAAAAGCTAAAAATTTAATAACAATGTTTAAGATAAGGACTAGAAACAAAAACCTCATAGAGAACGAAGATAAATACATTCAGAAAAGAAACCAGACAACTGCTGCAACGAAATATTGAGCAGTAATAATAATGCAAAAAAAGTAATTCACATTGTCAGAGTATGTCCATCATAGAATGCTGTTTTTTGAAATTATCTTCTATTTTTATAGGTTTTTTTTTTTTGAGACAGAGCCTCTAGCTGTCGCCCTGAGTAGAGTGCAGTAGCATCACAGCTCACAGCAACCTCAAACTCCTGGGCTTAAGAGATTCTCTTGCCTCAGCCTAAGTAGCTGAGAGTACAAGCACACGCCACAACACCCGGCTATTTTTTGGTTGTAATTGTCACTGCTGTTTGGCTGGATTCAAACCCGCCAGCTCTGGTGTATGTGGCTGGCGCCTTAGCCCTTGAGCAACAGGCACCGAGCCTTACCTTCTATTTTTATTTATAAATATTAGTTGTCTATTTTTTAAGACTTGGGAAAATAATAAGAAATTACCTGATGACTCCATATTGAACCCCGGCTTATTTTTCTATTTTTAGTAGAGGCAAGGTTTCATTCTTGATCAGGCTGGTCTCAACTCCCGAGGTCAAGTGACCCTATTTTTTAAGACTTGGGAAAATAATAAGAAATTACCTGATGACTCCATACTGAACCCCGGCTTATTTTTCTATTTTTAGTAGAGGCAAGGTCTCATTCTTGATCAGGCTGGTCTCAACTCCCGAGGTCAAGTGACCCACCCATCTCGGCCTCCCAGAGTGGTAGGATAACAAACCTGAGGGTACCGCTTCCTACCCAAAATAAACTAGTGAAGGAGGGCGGGGAGAAACAGCTCCGCCCGCCCGGAAAGAGGCCAGGTGATGAAGGCACTTCCGCCCTCTCTTAAGATGGCACTGGCGGAAGGGACGGAGTACCACACGACGGTGATGACGGCGTCGAGGCTGGAGCTGAACCTGGTGCGGCTGCTATGTCGCTGCGAGGCGATGGCAGCAGAGAAGCGGGACCCAGACGAGTGGCGACTAGGGAAGGTAAGGAGAAATTCTGCTTCAAGTATAGCCCTTTTCCCGGAGGGAGATTCCTAGGGCCAGATGCCACAACGGCCCACGTCGCCCTCCCGTAGACTCACTCACGCTGGCCACGCCCTTTCCGGTCAGTTCTTGTCGCGTCCTTGGGGCCCCGCCCCTTCCAGCTGGCCCTGCCTCCTTTACACTAGGCTCCTCCTATCTACCGTCCTCACCTGGTCCCTGAGTCTAAGGACTGGGCTAACACCCTACTTTCCCTCCTCAGTACGTGGGTGCCCTGGAAGACATGCTGCAGGCCCTGAAGACCCAAGCGTGGTGAGTGCAGGCAGGCTCAGGGGTTTCAAATCCAGGATGTAGGGGTTCTGTTAGGGCGTTCTACGACTGCAGTCCCAGCTCGGACAACGGGTAGGTTCTCTTTTTCTTCTTGCCTTCCAGCAAACCAGCCTCTGAAGTGATAAATGAATATTCCCGCAAGGTGGATTTTCTGAAAGGGATGCTACAGGCAGAAAAATTGGTAAGCAGGGTCACCTCTGCCTCCTCACCCCTTATCGTGCTCATTTGGGTCTCCAGGACCTGCCCCTCCAATGACCTCTCTTCCCACATTTCTATAGACCTCCTCCTCAGAAAAGGCACTTGCCAATCAGTTCCTGGCCCCTGGCCGCGTGCCGACTACGGCCAGGGAGCGAGTGCCCGCCACAAAGACAGTGCATCTGCAGTCCCGGGCACGGTACACCAGTGAGATGCGGAATGAACTGTTAGGCACGGTAGGGAGTCCCTCTTTGGTCCTTGGGAACTCCTTGGAAGGGACAGGGTTCAGTGCCTGCTGACAGCCAGAAGTACAATACTGTCGGATCCAGGGACCATAGGGGCCAGAGGCATCAGACAAGGCCAAATGCTTTTCTGAACGTTTTATGTGGATCAGTTCAATTATTCAAAATATAAACTGTTGTCATTACCAGTTTGTAGATAAGGAAAGGGAGGCTCAGAAATCATGGGCTTTGCCCAGGGTCCTGACTAAGTGGGCGTAGGTTCTGACAGCAAAAAAAAACAGATTTAAGGGCTCGGCGCCTGTGGCTCAATCGGCTAAGGCGCCAGCCATATATACCTAAGGTGGCGGGTTCGAATCCCCAGTGCGTGCCTGCCAAACAACAATGATGGCTGCAACCAAAAAATGGCCAGGCATTGTGGCGGACGCCTGTGGTCCCAGCTACTTGGGAGGCAGAGGTAGGAGACTCGCTTGAGCCCAGGAGTTGGAGGTTGCTATGAGCTGTGATGCCATGGCACTCTACCCAGGGGGATAGCTTGAGGCTCTGTCTAAAAAAAAAAAAAAAAAAAAAAACAGATTTAGGGACAGGACAAGGTAGATGACTTCTTGCTTCTTCCTTCTTCCCACAGGACTGTGCTGGAGGTGAGTCATCTTGAATGAAACAGGACTTGAGGCCCAGGTGTCTAAGAAAAGACATGTATCCCCTGCTGCTGCATGTTCCTCATGCCCAGCATGGCTCCCACAGGGTCTTCCCCAGTCCAGGGAGAGAGTGTCACCCATGGGGGCATCACTGAGTTATACCTGGAGGGGGAGCCAGAGAAGAGGAGATGGCTTCCAGAAGAGACAGAGCTGGACATACTCAGTCCCTGGAGTTGAGACTAGACTAGAGGGAGGGAGCTGGAGTCTGGGGTAGCTCAGATTAGGTAGGGAGAGCATCCTAGAAGCAAGAGTATTCAAGTTAGAGTCAGGAGTCTACTAAGCAGCAGGTAAGATGGTCAAACAGCATTCTAAGTACCAGACACAGCATAGGCAACGGTCAGGAGGCTGAAACCAATCCTGTCCTTCTTCCTCTTTGGCCTGTTTTGCTTTCAGATCCTGAGCTGGATGTAAGAAAGAGAACGTGAGTGTCTTCAGCCCTTGGACAGTAGGGGCTGTTGGGTTGGGGAGGGTGCTGGGCAAATTTTGGACCATTAAGGTAATATGACAAAATCTGAACCACCAACCAGCAGCCAGTTCTGAGGGCGCTCTTGCCAGAAGCCAGAGCAAAGAAGGGGATACTGAGCCCCAAGCAGGGCAATGCTTGGAGCCATGACCTTTAGATTTCAGGGGAGTGTGTTAGTCTCCTCTCCTCCCCTGATCCCATCTCTCATGCCCTCCTGTTACTTATGTGTGGGATCAGTGGAGTGGCAGGTCCCAGGTCAGCAGATGAGAAGCAGTCAGCAGCTGAGTTAGACTTCGTGCTGCAACGGCATCAGGACCTCCAAGAAAAGCTGGCAGAGGAGATGCTAGGCCTGGCCCGAAGCCTCAAGACCAACACACTGGCTGCCCAGAGTGTCATCAAGAAGGACAACCAGGTGTGGAAACTGAGAACTCTCCAACCTCTGCCCTGGGGCATTGGAGAAGGCTTCCCAGCACAGAGCTATTGTGGTTAGGGCTTTGCTAGATGAATAGGACTTTGGTAGAAAGCCAAAATGGCTATTCCAACAGACAGCACAACATTGGCAAGAGCCAAGAGGTACAGACCTGCTGCAGCACAGTAAGGAAAGGCCATATTTGGCTCCAGTCCTATTGAGACTCTCCCCACTTTATCCACAGACCCTGTCACACTCACTTAAGATGGCTGACCAGAACCTGGAGAAACTGAAGACGGAGTCGGAGCGGCTAGAACAGCACACACAGAAGTCGGTCAACTGGCTGCTCTGGGCCATGCTTATTATCGTCTGTTTCATTTTCATCAGCATGATTCTCTTCATTCGTATCATGCCCAAACTCAAATAAAGACCAGCCCCCACCCACCTCATCTGTCTTTTTTCTGCCCCCTATCCTTGTCCAGGGGTGCCTTTTGGGGTGGGCAGTGAGATGGAAGAGTCCTTAGAGGTTACTGAGAACCGCAAAAAGTGCATGAGCAGAGAGGAGGGTCAGGTTTGGGAGACAGTGACTTTTTTTTTTTTTGGAGATGGAGCCTCAAGCTATCCCCCTGGGTAGAGTGCCATGGCATCACAGCTCATAGCAACCTCCAACTCCTGGGCTCAAGCGAGTCTCCTGCCTCTGCCTCCCAAGTAGCTGGGACCACAGGCGCCCGCCACAACGCCCGACATTTTTTTTTTTGGTTGCAGCCATCATTGTTGTTTGGTGGGCCTGGGCTGGGGATTCGAACCTTCCACCTTAGGTGTACGTGGCTGGTGCCTTAGCTGATTGAGCCACAGGCGCCGAGCCCACACCTAGAATTTCAATGTTATTCTATCAGAAGCTCAATCTGGCCGGCGCCTATGACTCAAAAGAATAGGCCCCATATACCAGAAGTGGCAGGTTCATACCCAGCTGTGGCCAAAAACTGCAAAAAAAAAAAAAAGAAAAAGCTCAATCTTGGCCCCCCCCT
The DNA here is from genome assembly GCA_963574575.1 of Galagoides demidoff. NCBI lineage: Eukaryota > Metazoa > Chordata > Mammalia > Primates > Galagidae > Galagoides > Galagoides demidoff. The sequence continues at coordinate 11,894 of CAUYQV010094483.1, forward strand.
CCATGTAGTTACACAAGCTTGTGTGAGCAATCTTAGTGGGTCTGGGGGAACAGCTGGGGACCCTCTCCAACCTGTCTACCTGTGCTTCAGAATTGTCCTGGCCACCCCAGAGTTCCTGGCCTGGGACATTCTCCACCTGGGTCTCTAGTGTCTTTGCCTTTATTCTCCAAAGCTGAGCTGTAATTTACTGACCGTACAGCATCTACTGCAGACCCCAGGATGCTGTGTCTGGAGGCCTGGTCCCACCTCATTAGGCTTCATTTTCTGTGGGTTCTGTACTGGATATGGATTCTTTTTCATTCCTGCCATCTTTCCTGGCCTCACTGGTGGCTGGTGACAGTGTTTCTCTGTGGTTTGCTGCCCTTCCTATCCCAAAGCCTTTTCCCAGGACGCCTCCTGCCCATGTGCCTGGTAGCCCATTAGGAAGGCTGTTAGGGAAGACCCTAACCCTCTGTCATCCCTTGAGGCACATCTCAATTCTGCTTCATGCTGGGATCTACTTGATAGCACAGGGTAATAATTTTGTGGTGTGGGTGTGGCCTGTGCTCTTCCTCAGTCTGTTCTCCCAAGACACTTGCTCTGGGGGCTGTATGTGCTCCATGTTCAGGGGGAAATTGCCTCAGACCAGTTAGGCTTGCTGAAGGTCATGTCATAAGTGAGTAGGGCAGCAGTGCTGGACTGTGACTCCCATGCTACTGTGGGCTGCTTTGGGATGCCCTTGCCCCTTCCTAGGCAGGCTGTGAGGTACTGGAGAGGCCTTGAGGGTCTGTTCAGCCCTTACCAGTTGGACAGGATGAGTCCTGGTGCCTTCAGCTGCCTCCCTACAGAGATAGGTCCCTCTGTGCTCTGCTTCTGGTCATAAGAGACCCAGGCAGAGCATGTGGGCCTCAAAGGTTGGCTCCTAACGTCCTTGCCAGGCTTTGGTGTTGATGCCTGTTGCCTGAGTTAATGCAAAACATGTGCCCCAGCAGGCAGCACAATGCCAGAGTGTTCAGCTACATCTGCCTCATGAGCACATGAAGTGTATCTGTGACATGCTCAGGTCGTGTCATTTAACCATCAGAAAAGGAAAAAAGACAGCTGGGCATGGTGGCTCACCTGTAATCCTAGCGTTCTGAGAGGCCAAGGTGAGAGGATTGCTTGGGCCCAGGAGTTTGAGACCAGCCTGAGCAAGAGAGAGACCTGTCTCTACTAAAAGTAGTAAAACTATCCAGGTGTTGTGGTAAGTGCCTATAGTCCCAGCTACTCTGGATGCTGAGGCAGGAGGATCCCTTGAGCCCAGGGAGTTTGAGCTGTGATGACACCACTGCACTGTAGCCCAGGCAACAGAGTGAGACCTTGTCAAACAAAAATAAAAAAACCAACTGTGAACAAGTATTGAGTTCTAGGTGGTAAATTGTTGCTATAGTTGGGGGTGACATGTCCTGAGGTCTGTAGTGTACTCTGAAAGCTTCAAACAGTGAGGTGCTCTGGTGGGAAGAGACAAGTGAACAAAGAGCCAAAGCAGGAGAATGAGGGGAGGGGTTTTCTTTTCTTTGTGTATTAGGTGTTTTTTTTTTTTTTTTTTTGAGGCAGAGCCTCAAGCTGTTGCCCTGGTAGAGTGCTATGGCATCACAGCTCACAGCAACCTCCAACTCCTGTGCTCAAGCAAGTCTTCTGCCTCAGCCTCCCGAGTAGCTGGGACCACAGGCGCCCGCCACAATGCCTGGCTATTTTTTGGTTGCAGCCATCATTGTTGTTTGGTGGGCCCGGGCTGGCTTTGAATCCGCCACCTTGGCTGTACATGGCTGACGCCTTAGCCACTTGAGCCACAGGCGCCAAGTCTGTGTGTTAGGTTTTTATAGTAAACTGTAGTGAATGGGAAATTTGTCATCACAGAAAATTTTGAGACCTGATGCTGGTTCTTCAGCTAGTAAAGTGCCTAGTTTTCTTCCAGAACACTCAAATATTGACCTGTATCAGTCCCCTTACAAGCAAAATGCACCTGGAAGATAAAGCGTGTATGTGGCTGTGTGACAGCCAATACCTCATGCGTGATTCAACTTTCAGTCCCTCACTCGACTTCACAGCAACTCAGTGACAGTGGGTGTTGGAAGCTTGAGAAAAATATGATTCGGTTTAATTGGGAAGGGACCGCTGTGTTGGCTCTGTTTCCTGCCCTTGGTGGGTGTGGAATGACCTTCCTGTGTTGCTATCCAGGATCGTCCCTGGGGGAGATAAGGCTACAAAATATGCCATGCTCTTTGTTAGAGATAGGCAGCGACCTTTGTAGGGAGGGGGCGTTGGGTACAAGCTGGCCAGGAATGAGGGTGGGTGGGTGAGTTGGGCTGGGGTGTGAATGCGTGCCTGGCTGGTGTCTTAATGGCCCCTCTCCTGCTTGCCCCTGCAGGCCATGCCAAGGAGGCACTGAGTCTTGCACAGATGCAGGAGCAGACACTGCAGCTGGAGCAGCAGTCCAAGCTCAAAGTGAGTGGTGACCTGATACTGGCCAGGGAGGGTGAAACTGGGACCCTTATCCCACAGAAGGAGGCACTGGGTACTGGCTATGTGGCCTGACTCCCTGTTTGCAGCAAGGTCCCTTGGCTGGTCTTCTGGAGGGTAAGGCATTTTCTTTGTACCCAGCAAGACTCCTATCGGTGGACTGTGTGGTGAGCACAGAATGAGTACCTTGAGCCCTTGGCTACCGTGAAGCACAGTCAAAAGTGAGGGGCCAGGCATAGTGGTCCACGCCTGTAATCTTAGAACTCTTGGGAGGCCAAGGCAGATGGATTGCCTGAGCTCAGGAGTTTGAAACAAGCCTAAGCAAGAGTGAGACTCATCTCTTCTGAAAAATAGAAAAACTAGCTGGGTATTGTGGGTCCTGGTAGTCCCAGCTCAGGAGGTTGCTGTGAGTTATGAGACCAAAGCACTCTACCCAGGGCAACAGTGAGACTCTGTCTCAAAAAAAGGAAAGGCTGTGACAGGAGCCACTTGAAACAGCCTCTGGGAAGGCAGTAGCAGTGTCTAGGAGACCGCCTGTCTGCCTCTGTCTGATCTCCCAGGGGGCCCTTTTTGGGCTCTTCCTGGAGTTCCACTTGACCTGGACCCACTCCCACCCTGTTAGGCCTGCTGCCCAGAGCAGGCTGTGTGAAGTATGGGATGCCGTGCCTGGGAGCCCGTGTAGCCCAGCCAACTGCTGCAGCGCAGCCCAGCTGAGGTGCCGGGTGATATGTTCTGCAGGAGTACGAGGCCGCTGTGGAACAGCTGAAGAATGAGCAGATCCGCGTACAGGCTGAGGAGAGGAGGAAGACCCTGAATGAGGAGACCCGGCAGCACCAGGCTGTGAGTGCTTGTGGCCACTGGCTCTTGGAGGCCTGGGGTGACCAGGATGGGCAGCTGGGGCAGCTGGGGGTCTCCATTTTGGGCTGAGTGAGGCTCAAGAGCAGTGGTTCTCAACCTTCCTAATGCCATGGCCCTTTAATACAGTTCTGTGGGTTGCAACCCACAGGTTGAGAACCGCTGCTCTAGAGGGTGTCAACTTTTATGACACCCTTCTAGGGCTGGGGAACCTGGAGCTTTAGGGAACTTTTGGCCTTTCTGATCCAGAAATAAAGAATTCTTTTGAAAGGATCCAAATTTTATAGAACAATGGTATATAGCAGAGAAAAATGAAGCTATCTTGCTTTCTTTGCGGCTTAAAAAGCCATGTTGAGGCTTGGCGCCCTTGTTAGCACAGTGGTTACGGCACCAGCTGCATATACTGAGGCTGGCAGGTTCGAACCCAGCCCAGGCCAGCTAAAACAGCAATGACAACTGCAATTTAAAAAAAAAAAATAGCCTGGCATTGTGGTAGGCGCCTGTAGTCCCAGCTACTTGGGAGGCTAAGGCAAGAGAATCGCTTAAGCCCAGGAGTTGGAGGTTGCTGTGAACTGTGATGCCATGGCACTCTACCAAGGGTGACATAGTGAGACTATCTCAAAAACAAAAGACAATGTTGAAGTCAGAAACCCATGGGTCCCCCAGCCTCTTTCAGTGCTGCTGATGGGATGGGGAGGTGGGCAGCTTACTGGGCCCAGTGTCCAGTCTGTCCACCTCAGGCACATCTGGCCACTCTCCTTCCCTAGAGGGCCCAGTACCAGGACAAGCTGGCCCGGCAGCGATATGAGGACCAGCTTAAGCAGCAGGTAAGTTAGTGTACCTCCTGGTTGGCCACTTCCCTCCCCCATAGCACAGGCAGCCTCTGGGACTGGTCAGGGGGCCAGAACATGTGGGTTGCTACTTTTCTTTTTCTTTTTTGAGACAGAGTCTCACTATGTCATCCTCAGTAGAGTGCTGTGGCATTACAGCTCACAGCACTCTCAAAGTCTTGGGCTTCAGTGATTCTTTTGCCCCAGCCTCCCAAGTAGCTGGGACTACAGGTACCTGCCACAACGCCTGGCTATTTTTTTGTTGGAGTTACCATTGTTTGGCAGGCCCGGGCCAGGTTTGAACCTGCTAAACCCCCACATATGTAGTCGGTGCCCTACCCACTGAGCATCAACAGTGAGTACTGGTCCAGAGGAGCTCCAGAGAGACACATTTAGATGCATACCCAAAGACACAGGGCACCCACCAGGGACACCCATGCACACAAGCTGGTGAACTTACGAGTTCTCACATGGCCTCCATAGTAGAGGAAAGTTCTCACCAGGCGAGAACCTTCTTCCTGGGGTACCTGGATATGACTGGGGAGGTCTTGGGAATCTGTCATGTAGTAATCGTGGTGGTAAAGCCACAATGGAGGCTGCTTCTGCCCTAGAGTGTGTGCATCCCCTGCCTGCAGAGTCTGCAGACCCACCAGGTAACCAGGAACATCAGAGGTGGATGGAAGCTTCCCCAGCTAGGAGGGACCAAAACCTCTTAGACTGGTGTTGATTGTTTTTCTGACTTTGAAATCTCTTCTTTTTTTCTGTGGTTTCTTCTCAGCAACTTCTTAATGAGGACAATTTACGGAAGCAGGAGGAGTCTGTGCAGAAGCAGGAGGCCATGCGGCGAGGTGAGCTGTCACCTGGGGGTTGCTGCTTTGGGTCCTTCAGCCCCTAAGATGTGGCAAAGTGGTGTGCTCCCTGAGGGCCGTGTGTGGGAGCTCTGTGCTCTGCACTGGGCCTCCCAGTCTTTGTAGTTGGAGGCCCCTCTAACATAGACCTTTGTCCTCAGGCTGGGCACCCCTAGGGTGTGCACAGGGAGGTCTGGGCTGGTTCACTGGGAGGAGGGTGTCCCATATTTTACTGTCCTATGCTGGAGCTTTAGTGATGAGCACAGGCACAGTGTTGGCTGTGTTTATGCATGTATGTACACATGTAAATACCTGTGTATGTCCCAGTGGAAATCAGGAGTGGTAGTGTCTCATCACACTTTTCTTTCTTTCTTTTTTTTTTTTTTTTTTTTTTTTGAGGCAGAGTCTCAAGCTGTCCCCCTGGGTAGAGTGCTGTGGCATAACAGCTCACAGCAACCTCCAACTCCTGGGCTCAAGCGAGTCTCCTGCCTCCGCCTCCCAAGTAGCTGGGATCACAGGCACCTGCCACAATGCCCGGCTGTTTTTTGGTTGCAGTATCATTGTTATTTAGTGGGCCCGGGCTGGATTCAAACCCACCACCTTAGGTGTATGTGGCTGGCGCCTTAGCCACTTGAGCCACACTTTTCTTTTTTGAGACAGAGTCTCACTGTGTCACCCTTGGTAGAGTGCTATGGCATCACAGTTCACAGCAACCTCTAACTCTTGGGCTTAAGTGATTTCTTGCCTCAGCCTCCCAAGTAGCTGGGAATATAGGTGCCCGCCACAATGCCTGGCTATTTTTTAGGTGCAGTAGTCATTGTTGTTTGGCAGGCCCGGACTAGGTTCTAACCTGCCAGCTCTGGTGTATATGGCTGGCGCCCTAGCCACTGGGCTACAGACACCAAGCCTCTCATCACATTTGTTGGGGGCACTTGAAGCAGACATTCTGGCACCATGTTACACTAGGGGGGACTCAGATGTTTTTGTCTAATGTCCTGATAAATGGGCATATGTGCATGTCTCTGCCTTCCTGATGTTTTGATAGTTGTGTTTCAATGTGAGTCAGTTTCTTTGTGATGTTTTGCCTTCTATTTTGACTCTTTTTTTTTTTTTTTTTGGAGACAAAGTCTCAAACTGTTGCCCTGAGTAGAGTGCTGTGGCGTCATAGCTCACAGGAACCTGAAACTCTTGGCCTCAAGCTATCCTCTTGCTTCAGCCTCCCGAGTACCTGGGACTATCGGTGCCTGCCACAGCACCCAGCTATTTTTTTTTTTAATGACAGGGCCTCTCTCTGCCTGGTCTTGAACCTGTGAGCTCAGGCAGTCCATCTGCCTTGGCCTCTTAGAGTGCTAGGATTACAGGCATGAGCCATTGCACCCAGCCTATTTTGACTCTTTTTTAATTCTTTGAGACCATCTTGCTCTGTTGCCCTGGGTCTAGAGTGTCCTGGGCTCAAGAGATCCTCTTGCCTCAACCTCCGAGTAGCTGGGACTACAGGCACCCACCACAATACCTGGTTAGTTTTTTCTATTTTTATTTTTATTTTTATTAATTAATTTATTTTTTTGAGAGAGAGCCTCAAGCTGTCCCCCTGGGTAGAGTGCCGTGGCATCACAGCTCACAGCAATCTCAAACTCCTGGGCTCAAGCGAGTCTCCTGCCTCAGTTTCCCAAGTAGCTGGGACCTCAGGTGCCTGCCACAATGCCCAGCTATTTTTTTGGTTGCCGCCATCATTGTTGTTTGGTGGACCCAGGCTGGATTCGAACCTGCCACCTTAGGTGTATGTGGCTGGCGCCTTAGCCACTTGAGCCACAGGTGCTGAGCCAGTTTTTTCTATTTTTAGTAGAGACTGGGTCACACTTTTTTTTTTTTTTGAGACAGTCTCACTATTTTTTTTTTAATTAATTAATTAATTAATTTTTTATTGAATGGTAACTATGTACATTAATGCACTTCTGGGGTACAGTGTGGGGTTTTCACACACAATCCCAAAAGTCTCACTATGTTGTCCTCAGTGGAGTGCTGTGGCATCACAGCTCACAGTAACCTCTAACTCTTTTGTTGTTGTTGCAGTTTGGCTGGGGCCGGGTTTGAATCTGCCACTCTTGGTATATATGGGGCCGGTGCCCTACTCACTGAGCAACAGGCATCTCCCAACAACCTCTAACTCTTGGGCTTAAGCGATTCTCTTGTCTTGGCTTCCGAGAGTGCTGGGATTACAGGTGTGAGCCCCTGTCCTGGGCTCCATTTTGGTTCTTTAAACAGGGTTTGAGGGTTGTTGTCTGGTCTTGGGGCTCCTTTGTCTGCTGCAGCACTAACTCCGAGGGTGCTGTCTGGTCCCTGGGACACTGGGCATTGCCTTGCCAAGGTCAGCTCTGGGCACCTACAGCGTGAGCTGAGAGCAGATGTGCTGTGCCTGAGCTGCCCTCCTGCCTTTTTCTGGGGCAGCCACTGTGGAACGGGAGATGGAGCTTCGGCACAAGAATGAGATGCTGCGCGTGGAGGCTGAGGCTAGAGCACGGGCCAAGGCTGAGCGGGAGAATGCAGACATTATCCGAGAGCAGATCCGCCTGAAGGCGGCTGAGCAACGCCAGACCATCCTGGAGTCTATCAGGTAAGTGTGTGGCTAAGGCTTAGGCCTCTTGAGTGTTTTCCAGCTGTCTGGTGCCCAGGCAACTTGGGCTGGCCCGCTAGGGGGAGCTCCACCCTCTGTCCTGGCAGGTTCTTCTGGGCACCAGCCTTTGGAGGGACCTCACAGAGTCAGTAGCTTTGTCAGGGTCTCACCCTTGACCACTTGGTTATATGGCTGTTTTCTCTTGCAGGACAGCTGGAACCCTGTTTGGAGAAGGATTTCGTGCCTTTGTGACAGACTGGGATAGAGTGATGGCCACGGTAATCACATTTCCCCAGCAGGTGGGCGGCCACAGGGTGGTCTGTGAGAGCCTCCAGGGCCCTGGTCTGCCTCTGATAGGCACCTGGCCCTCTCCTAGTGCACCAGACATTGATATATGGAGTGGAGTGAGCCCCTTCTTGGTCTGTGGGCTGGGGCCATTTCTTCCTGCTGTTCTTCCTCTCTTCAGAAACTTGGGAGGAGAAAATGTATGTGGCCGTAATGGGGCAGTATGTTTGGGACATTTAGACCAGCTCAGTGTTGATCTCAGCAGTTAGTCTCCCAAGGCTGCAGGGAAGACATGGGGAGGTGCTAGAGCTTCACTTTTGTTTTCCTTGGAAGTTCTTTTCTTTTGGAGAGTGAGACAGGGAAGCTTCCACAGAGTAGGTACAGCCCAGCCTCTAGGGCAGGTAGCTGCTTTGGGTTCAGGGAGCTGGTCATGGTTCAGCCTCTTGCCTGCTGTGGCAGGCTCCATGTCACCCACAGCTGTGTTCCCTCACTTCACTGCGTGCACACAGTGGATGCCCTATGTAGAGTGGGTGCTCGATGTGCAGCAAGGGACCGTTCTTGGAAATGTGGCACTGTAGTTTCCTGCTAAGAGCCCTGTAAGCACAGCTCTGGGTGTCCACTGAGGTCACCAAAGACACTGTCAGCAAGAAGGGACTCTGTCACCCAGACTGGAGAGCTGTGGCACAGTCACAGCTCACTACAGCCTCCGACTGTGTGGCTCCAGCGTACTCCTGCCCCAGCCTCCTGAGCAGTTGGGACCATAGGTGTGAGCCACTGTGCCCGCCTGTGACCAATTAGTTTTTAGAAGGAATTGGTGGGTTTGGGTTGGCCTTGTTACCAGGTACAAGCAGCAGAGGGTGTGACCCTCAAGGTGCACTCGTTTGCCCCTGGAGCCTCGGTGCCTTTCATTGCAGTAGCAGAGAATGGGCCTTGTGATGAGCCTTTTAGTGACCCTGCCTGTCACCTATAACCAAACCTTGCTGTGGGAGAGTTGGGGCCCAGTTGGGGCCACCACGTGACCCCCGTCCCTGGGCTGCAGGAGGAAGTGGGGTGGTGAGGTGTGTCATCTGTCTCCACTCCAGGTAGCTGGGCTGACGTTGCTAGCTGTTGGGGTCTATTCTGCCAAGAATGCCACAGCAGTCACCGGCCGGTACATTGAGGCCCGGCTGGGGAAGCCGTCGCTGGTGAGGGAGACGTCTCGTTTCACGGTGCTGGAGGCGCTAAGGCACCCCATCCAGGTAAGGTGCCTGGAGCACCCCTCATGATGAGGCATCTCCATCATTGCGTTTTGCCCAACCAAGTGCTACTTCCTCCCAGGGGTCCATCTGTGCCGATGTTAGGGAGTCCCTTGCTGTCTGCATCAGCCTCCTCTGCCTGGGTCAATGGGACCCTGGGTGCACTTTGGGGCAGTTTACAAATCCCGGGGCTCTCACATGCTGTCATTCTATCTGGGAAGTTGCCACAAGTGCAGTCCCTGCAGCTTCCCGAAGAGCCCGACAGCTCTGGGTTGGCACCTTCCCAGCATGCCTGTCCCACGCGACTGTGGCAGATCTCTGCTGATCTCAGCGTGGATGATTCGGAAAATAAAAGTCCACAGAGAACCATAAATCACTCAAACACCCCAGCCAGGGCAATGTCCAGAGTCCCAGGATGGGGGTCCTGGCCCTGTGTTCACAGATGCCCTGTTTTTTCATGGCCCTGACCAGCTGCTCCCATGGGGGCAGTGCTGTGCTGTGGCCACTGCAGCTGACCCGACGGTGTCTCCTCCATAGGTCAGCCGACGGCTCCTTAGCAGGCCTCAGGATGCACTGGAAGGTGTCGTCCTCAGCGTAAGTCCAAATGTGGCCAGTGTTCAGGGAAGGGATGTTGGTTCCGAGCTGTGCTGCCCTTGCGGCCCTTGTGCTGTTGCCCAGGAGGTTTTGGCTTCTCAAGTACAGTTTGCCATCTGCCCAGCCCTCAAGTTGGAGTGAGCTCCCCATCCGTAGGGAAGAGTCCCCCAAGCCCTGTCTCCTCTTTTCTCACAGCCCAGCCTGGAGGCGCGAGTACGTGACATTGCGATAGCGACAAGAAACACCAAGAAGAACAAGAGCCTATATAGGAACATCTTGATGTACGGGCCCCCTGGGACCGGCAAAACACTGTTTGCCAAGGTGAGTGCCTAGCTGTGTGCTGGGCCAGCCCAGAGGCAGATCCCCGGGACAGGGCTTGTTGTTGGGTGGAGGACAGGCTCACATCTCCCCCAACCCCTCCTTCCCAGAAACTCGCTCTGCATTCCGGCATGGACTACGCCATTATGACGGGTGGGGATGTGGCCCCCATGGGGCGGGATGGTGTGACCGCCATGCATAAGGTCTTCGACTGGGCTAGCACCAGCCGGCGAGGGTAAGATGTCTTCTGATGCACACACCATGCTGTCTGCTGGGGACAGGGTCTGAATGGCTTTTGGGAACCCTGTTTTCCTAATAGCCCTTTCCACAGTGGGCCCAAGCGTTTGTACTTTGGGGCCTGTCACATAGAGTATGGAGCTCCAGTGATCATGGGGCTGTTACTGGGAGATGCTGCCAATGGGATGTTGAATTTAGGACTCGAAGGGAGGTGGGCAGTACAGATGGGGTAGGGCCTTCGGCAGCCTTGGGACCCCAGCCCAGGTGTGTGCTCATGGGAAGGCATATGGACACACTTTCTTTTGAAAGTTAGTTGGAGAGGCTCGGTGCCTGTGGCTCAAGAGGCTAAGGCGCTAGCCACATACACCCAAGGTGACGGGTTCGAATCCAGCCCGGGCCTACCAAACAACAATGATGGCTGCAACAAAAAAATAGCCAGGCGTTGTGGCGGGTGCTTGTGGTTCCAGCTACTTGGAAGGCAGAGGCAGGAGACTCGCTTGAGCCCAGGAGTTGGAGGTTGCTGTGAGCTTTGATGCCACGGCATTCAACCCAGGGGGACAGCTTGAGGCTCTGTCTCAAAAAAAAAAAAGAAAGTTAGTTGGAGAGGACCAGGTGTAGTGACTCACACCTGTAATCCTAGCACTCTGGGAGGTGCAGGCAGAGTAAGGTGGATTGCTTGAGCTCACGAGTGCGAGACCAGCCTGAGCAAGAGTGAGATCCCATCTCTAAAAAATAGCCAGGCGTTATGGTGGGTACCTGTACTCCCAGCTACTTGGGAAGCTGAGGCAAGAGGATCACTTTAGACAAAGAGCTTGAGGTTGTTGTGAGCTCTGATGCCATGGCACCATACTGGGGGCGAGTAAGTGAGACTCAATCTCAAAAAAAAAAAAAAAAGCTAGTTGGAAACGTGATGTTACCTCGAAATAAGGTATCACGCTGATCCTTGAAGCAAAGTCCACCTGGCCCAGCTGTAGAAGCTTCTCACTTTAGAAGACCCCTTCCCTTGGACATTGGCTATGAGCAGCCTCTGACCTGCACCTCCCTGTCCTAAGAGGATCTGAGCAGAACCTGTTGGGTGGGGGCACTAAGGGCAGAATATGGTCTGGGGTCTTGATGCAGTGAGATTTGGTTTCTGTTTGATGGGTGTATTAGAGCTCCAGGTGGGGCAGAGCCTGCACTGTAGGCAGGATGCTCCCTGGTGTCTGCTCAGTGCAGCGTGCTTCTGACATCTGCTCCTGGCCTTCACATGTTGTCCCTGCTGGGCACCCTCTCATTCACAGCCTCTTGCTCTTCGTGGATGAAGCAGATGCCTTCCTTAGGAGGAGAGCGACGGTGAGTATTGTCTGTGCATGAGGGACTAGGCGGGTGCACCGCAGGCCAGGTTTGGCCTGCCCACCCTTCAGCTGCTGGTTCTTGCAAGCTTTGGTGGAAAACTGACCTCATGTCTGTGACATTTCCTGAAGGCCTCAGCTTAAGATCAGGGTTTTGAGTTTTGATTGGGGAGAGCTCCTCATGCTCCAATAGGAGGGAGGCTCTGCCCTTCAGCTGCAGCCTTCTGGAGATTTTCTGGCTTGGTGTGTCTGAGACTTTGCATCTCAGGCTGCTGCCTTGTGACCTATGCCATAATTTTCTTTTTGCAGGAGAAGATAAGTGAGGACCTCAGGGCGACCCTGAATGCATTTCTGCACAGAACTGGCCAGCACAGCAGCAAGTAAGGGCAGCCTGCTGGGTAGCACTGGGCCCACGGCTCCTGGTCCTCACATGGAGCCTGGGTGTCCATTCTGGGTTCTCTCATCCCTTCCCTCCCTCCCCTTGGTTTCAGCCATGCACCTGCTTATATGGAGTGGGGGTGGGTTGGGCAGCAGATCCCATCCCAGTGCCTGGGGTAAGAGGTTCTGTGAAGGCTGTAATGCCCTGGGATGTCTTGTGTGTTATGTGGAGCACAAAGTGCCTGGTCTTGACGCAGTCCTTTTCGAAGCATCCCAGGGTAACCCCAGAAGTGGGTTGTTAGGACTGTCCTCTGAGGCCAGGAGGGATGGGCTTTTCCAAGTTTCCTCATCTCGATTCCTTGCATAGGCTGGGCCTGTCCAATCTGCAGCCTACTCCACAGGGAGGACCATGACCCACTGGTCAGCCTGTTGGTCAGCAAGTGGCTATCTCCTCAGATGCGTCCCTCTTACTGGCTGTGGCTGCGGCTGCCACCTGCAGTTTCTTTGGGTAGGCCCTAACTCAGGCCCTCCCCAGAGAGGCAAGGTTAGGTCCTAGCCAAGCCAAGTGGTTACCTCTGCTCAGCTGAGCCCCAGGCCCTATGAGCGTGGCTCCCCATGTAGTCAGGCCTCTGCCCTGGGCCCTGGGTCCCCTTCCCTACTGTCACACAGTGAGGGCCAGGTGGCATTCCAGTTCATGCTGCCCCATCCAGCCGGCCTCGGTCAGTAGGGAAAAGTAAAATTGGGGGAAGAACAGACCCTCAGGCAGCTAAGGATCCAGGCCACACAGATGAGCCAGACAGCGAATGAGAAGGGCAGAGTGGATGAAAAGGGCAGGTGGCAGAGTCTTCCGGGGGTTTCTAGGCTAGAGTTGTCATGTTAGATTTTAGAAGGTTTCCTGGGGGCTGTACTGGGTGGTAGCACTTCAGTCATCCTTGTTACTACAGGTTCATGCTGGTCCTGGCCAGCAACCAGCCCGAGCAGTTCGACTGGGCCGTCAACGACCGCATCGATGAGATGGTCAGCTTCAGCTTGCCCGGGCAGGCAGAGCGGGAGCGGCTAGTGAGAATGTATTTTGACAAGTATGTTCTCAAGCCAGCCACAGAAGGACAGCAGTAAGTGTCACGGTCCCACCTTCCTCTTCACCTCCCCATCTCTCTTACCTGCAGTTTACCAGGTGCTGTGAGCACAAGTGCCCTTTGCAGGCCCCTCTGCCCCGCCCCCCCCCATGCCTCTGCTCTGGAGCCCACTGCCCTCATGTCTTTACCCGAGTGGCCTGTCCCCATCTGCAGCTGGGGGTTGGACCAACAGCCTATCACACACAGACTTGCTCTGTTATCTGACATCTCTTAACTATCCATACCTAGGCCTGGACAAGGGGCAGTGATGACCTATAGTGGCCGCTCTTGTATTAGTTTTGGGTGCTGCCCTGAGGGCTGCTGGAGCTTCTTGGTGTGGTATACAGCTCTTGCCACACACACCTTGAGTCCTCAGACTCCCAGAACTGATGTGGGGTGGGGGAGTGGGGGCAGAAGGAGCTCCACCCCCTCAAGCCCAGCTGGGCAGAGACAGGCTGTTCTATTTTTAACCTTCTCCAGGGGACCCTGTCCTATCACACTGGACTCAGAGTCCTGTGTGCCTGACCCAAATCTCTCCCATGACCAGCCATGACAGAAGCCATTGCCTTTAGGACGTGGCTCACTTCACTGCCCCTGCTGCTGCCTGTGCTCCCTGTGAGTCCTGCTCTCAGGGCCTCCTTCTTGCCCAACTCCCGGTGGCCCCAGCTGCCACGGTCCCAATATCTAGCTGCAGTCTAGCCACAGCCCTGGCACCTTGACCTGGTTCCTGTGACCTGTTCATGAGGCACCTCCTCGGCCTTTATTCAGACTTCATTGTGGGAAGCCAGGGCTGTGCCTCACAGTGGAGACAGGTGTTCTCTGCTGGGTCAGAGGTGCCATGGGCTGGGGGTTGAGCTAGGGGCGGTGCTGTTGGGGTAGGGTCTGTGAGGGTGGTTGGACTTGGCTCCAGGCTGAGCTCCCATTGACTAGCCACCCACCCTCAGGAGGGTGCCCAATGTGCCAGAAAGGAGGGGCAGGGCATTGGGCAGAATGTGGCCGTCCAGGTGAAGTGCCCCCCAACCCCTCGCAGGAGGGCGTCTGGCACCTGTCTTCCTGCCCCTGCACCATGCGGGTGCCCTCGAAGCCTCTGCCCTCAGCCCAGGCCCCACTGGGAACTCCTCCTGCAGGCGCTTGAAGCTGGCCCAATTTGACTACGGGAGGAAGTGCTCCGAGATTGCGCAGCTGACTGAGGGCATGTCAGGCCGGGAGATTGCCCAGCTTGCTGTGGCCTGGCAGGTGAGTAAGGGAGTGGGCTCCATGTCCTGGCCCAGGCCTTACTGATGGGGAGACCCTGATAGCTTCCTTTGCTCCTACTCTGCTGCCCTGCACATGGCTCACTGTGCTGTCCCTGAGAAGGTGGGCCAGGGTATCAAGCTTGGGTTCATGTCCCATCTGGTCCTGGTCCATGTCAAGCTGGGCTTTCTGGAGAGGTAGGCCCTTGCAATCCTGAGGGAATGTCACAGGTAAACCACTGGGCTCTGTCCTTTGTTGGTGTCAGGAGCTCTGCAGGCAGGTGGGGAGCATAGGAGCTGCTGTCTTCCTGATGGCCCTGCCCTCAACCCTGAGGTCATGGGTGCCTGGTAGGCACGAGCCCAGTGTGTGTCCTCAGGTGTTCCTTCTTTGGAGGCGCATACCCTGTGTAAGTTGAGGGATAGGTCAGGGTGTTGTCTCTCCTGGCCTTGGAGTACAGGCTTGGCCTTCCTCAGTGTGGTTCAAGGCACATGGGTAAGATGGCCGCTGTGTATCCCTGACACCTCCTTTCTCCTCTGCCTGGCTTGTACCCCCAGAGTGCTGGCTGTAGCTACCCAGAAAATCTCAGTCCCTGGAGGTTGTTGAAGAGAAAAACCAGGTGTGGGGAAGGGTGTGGTGGCCCATGCAGGCTTGGAGGCCGACTGGCCCCCTGCTGCTGTGATTTCAGAGCTCCTGGAGTATGTAGGTAGCTGCTTTGAAGCCCAGGTTCCCAGTGTTCAGTGTGGTCAGCACAAGCTGGACACAGACGCCTTTGACACAGACATGTCCTTGTGAGTCAGTGGTGCTATTTGCTGTGCCATGTGGGGGACTCAGGTCAGTCTCTACGACCAGCAGGCAGACAGAGGTTGCCTGACAGGGCGGAGCCCATTGGGGCTGTCACTCCACAGCCGGGGCTTCCACAGCCAATACTTGTCTTGGATCTGGAGCCTAGAGTCTGAGCTCAGGGTCCCTGTGCAGTCAGACCCCGGGTGTGGGAGGCCACAGGACTGATCTCCCCTGTCCTTGTGTCCTACGTGGCAGAGAGATAGGGAGAGGGAAGGAGCACTGCCCTGGATGGCTAGGGCCTGGCCCTCAGGGAGCAAACCCTTAGTTCCCA
The DNA here is from genome assembly GCA_963574575.1 of Galagoides demidoff. Lineage (NCBI taxonomy): Eukaryota > Metazoa > Chordata > Mammalia > Primates > Galagidae > Galagoides > Galagoides demidoff. The sequence continues at coordinate 27,362 of CAUYQV010094483.1, forward strand.
GCCCCTTCATGACCAGGACTTCTGCACCTGAGTTTGGGGAGGATACTGATAGCAAGTCTGTCCCCCAGGTTGTGCCTTTGCATATGCCCTTCTCCAGTGCTTAGAGCAGGCGTCCTCAAACTGTAAGAACAAATAAATACTCTTGTTTTTTGTGGCCTGAGATGATTACCTTTCCAGCTATTCTACTGGAATACAGCCCATGGGCCACATTTGGCCCTGCTAGGTCATTTATCCAGCTCGCTGGGTATTTTTGCCACCGCCGCCTGTCCTGCTTAGCAGCTGACTCGTCCCAGGGCCCGCAGTCCAGCCCTCCAACGGTCTGAGGGACAGTGAACTGGCCCCCTGTTTAAAAAGTTGAGGACCCCTGGCCTAGATGATGAGGGCCAGATGCCACAGACCTGGCATGTGAAAGGTAGAGCCCCCAGCACACTGCCCCTGGGGTCTGTTCTGTTGTGTGTCTTGTTGCTGATGTGCTCTGTCTCCGAGGAAGGGTGCGTACAGCCTAAGTGCTGGTCCCTGCATGGACCCCCCCCCCGACTCTGCAGCCCCCAGGCCAGCTCACTGGTTTGCTTCCTGGAGCCTGTGAGTCCACACCCAAGGGAGTCATGTGTGCAGATTTGCTGCCTGTTTGGTGAAGTTTACCAGTTTTTGTTTGTTTGTTTTTGAGATAGTCTCAATTTGTCACCCTCGGTAGAGTGCTGTGGTATCACAGCTCACAGCAGCCTCCAACTCTTAAGCTCAAGTGATTCTCTTGCCTTAGCCTCTCAAGTAGCTGGGTGCCTGCTACAATACTAGGCTATTTTTAGAGACTAGGTCTTGCTCTTGCTCAGGTTGGTCTTCAACCTGTGAGCTCAGGGCAGTCCACCCACGTTGGCCTTCCAGAGTGCTGGGATTATAAGCGTGATACTGTGCCCGGCCAAGATTATTGTTTTAATTATCTTTAAGTGCACATTGACATTATTTTGAAACTATTACCACTATCATCTGCAGAACTTTTTCATTGTCTTAGAAACTGCTTCCAGGGCAGCACCTGTGGCTCAGTGGGTAGGGCGCCGGCCCCATATACCATGGGTGGTGGGTTCAAACCCAGCCCCAGCCAAACTGCAACAACAACAAAAAAACAGCCAAGCATTGTGGCAGGTGCCTTTAGTCCAGCTACTTGAGAGGCTGAGGCAAGAGAATCCCTAAGCCCAGGAGCTGGAGGTTGCTGTGAGCTGTGATGCCATAGCACTCTACCGAGGGCAATAGAGTGACACTCTGTCTCTAAAAAAAGAAAAAAGAAAAGAAAAACTGTACCCGTGAAACAGGGACTCCCTGCTTTCCCTGGCTGCCAGGCACCCTCTGTGGAGCTGAGTGCTCCAGGGGCCTGTACTGGGGCATTGAAAGTGTGTCTGTGGTTCACCTGTGCTGAAGTGTCAGAACTTCCTTCTTGGTGAGGCTGAATAGCACCCTGGTACACACATGACTACACTGTGTTCATTTGTCACTTGGTAGATATTTGTGCTCTGTCTCCCTCTGGCTGTTGTGCATACTATGAGCTCATGTGTGCAAATGTCTGTCTGAGCCCTGGATTTTAGTTTTTAAGGTTGTGTGCCCAGAAGTGGAGTTGCTGCTGGGTGGTGCCTATGGCTCAGTTGGTAGGGCACCGGCCCCATATACTGAGGGTTGTGGGTTCAAACCCCACCCCGGCCAAACTGCAACAACAACAAAAAATAGCCGGGCATTTTTATGCCCAATAGCTGGGCAACTATAGTCCCAGCTACTTGAGAGGCAGAGACAAGAGAATCACTTAAGCCCAAGAGTTAAGAGGTTGCTGGTGGCACCTGTGGCTCATTGGGTGGGGCACGAGCTCCGTATACTGAGGGTGGCGGGTTCAAACTCCCCACCCCGGCCAAACTGCAACAACAACAAAAAAATAGATGGGTGTTGTGGTGGGTGCCTGTAGTCCCATCTACTCAGGCTGAGGCAAGAAAATCACCTAAGCCCGGGAGTTGGAGGTTTCTGTGAGCTGTAACACCATGGCACTCTGCCGAGGGCAATAAAATAATACTCTGACTCTTAAAAAAAAAAAAAGAAGTGGAGTTGCTGGACCACGTATTGATTTTGTGTTTAGCTTTTTAAGGAGCCACCGTACTGCTTACCACAGTGACTGCACCATTTTATGTTCTGCTGACAGTGCACACAGGCTCCCATCTCCACAGGCTCCCATCTCCACGTGCTCATTCTTGCCAACACATCTTCCTATGTTTGAAGGTAGCCACCCCGGTGGGTATGAGGTATGTCCTGAGCCACTGATCTGCATATCCCTGGTGATTAGTGATGCTGAGCAGCTTCGCGTGTACATATTAACCATTTGTGTATGCTTTTGGAGCAATATCAATTCATTTGCTCATTTTTTGAATTAGGTTTTTGTGGGGTTTTTTTTGTTTGTTTTTGTTTTTTTGAGACAGAGCCTCAAGCTTTCACCCTGGGTGGAGTACCGTGGCATCACAGCTCACAGCAACCTCCAACTCCTGGGCTCAAGTGATCCTCCTGCCTCCGCCTCCCAAGTAGCTGGGATTATAGGCACCTGCCACAGTGCCCAGCTATTTTTTGGTTGCAGCCATCACTGTTATTTGGCGGGTCCAGGCTGGATTCGAACCTCCCAGCTCAGGTGTATGTGGCTGGGGCCTTAGCTGCTTGAGCCACAGGCACCCAGCCTTCTTTTTTTGTTTTTTTTTGGAGACAGAGCCTCAAGCTGTTGCCTTGGGTAGAGTACTGTGGTTCACAGCAACCTCCAAGTCCTGGGCTTAAGTGATTCTCTTGCCTCGGCCTCCCAAGTAGCTGGGACTACAGGTGCCTACCACAACGCCTGGCTATTGTTTGGTTTAGTTGTCATTGTTGTTTGGCAGGCCCGGACTGGATTCCAACCCACCAGCTCTGGTATATGTGGCTGGCACCTTAGCAGCTTGAGCTATAAACGCGGAGCCATGTTTTTGTGTTTTCATTGTTGGAATTGTTGATACATTCTGATCATTGACTCTTTGTCAGTAATATAATTTACAAATGTTTTCTTCCATTTACTCAGTTGATAGTATCCCTTGATGCACAAAACTTTTTAATTTTGATAAAGTCTGATTTATCTATTTTTTCTTCAGTTATATGAATGTATTTCCATTTTCTGATGCCTTTCAGTGGTGTTTTATAGCTTGTGATTTTGGTGTTATATCCAAGAAATCGTTGCCAAATCCAATGTTGTGAAGTGTTTTTTTCTAAGAGTTTTATGATTTTCTTATATTTAGGTCTTTGCTTCATTTTGAGTTATGGGCTCAGCAACATCTGTTGAAAAGACTGTCTTTTTTGGCTGGGTGCGGTGGCTCACATCTAACACTTGGGAGGCCGAAGCAGGTGGATTGCATGAGTTTACAAGTTCAAGACCAGCCTGAGCCAGAGTGAGACCTCCTCTCTAAAAATAGCCAGGTGGAGTGGCGCCTGTGGCTCAAAGGGTAGGGTGCTGGCCTCATATGCCAGAGGTGGCAGGTGCCTGTAGTTCCAGCTACTTGGGCGGCTGAGGCAATAGAATCGATTGAACCCAAGAGTTTGAGGTTGTTGGCTCGGCGCCTGTGGCTCAATCGGCTAAGGCGCCAGCCACGTACACCTAAGGTGGTGGGTTCGAATCCCCAGCCCAGGCTGCCAAACAACAATGATGGCTGCAACCAAAAAAAAAAAAAACGGCCAGGCCTTGTGGCGGGCGCCTGTGGTCCCAGCTTCTTGGGAGGCGGAGGCAGGAGACTCGCTTGAGCCCAGGAGTTGGAGGTTGCTATGAGCTGTGATGCCATGGCACTCTACCCAGGGGGACAGCTTGAGGCTCTGTCTCAAAAAAAAATAAAAATAAAAATAAAAATAAAAATCACAATGAAGGTTTCTGGGAAAATAGAAAAACCCATCCTAAAATTTATATGAAATCTTAAGGTATTACAAATAGCTAAAAATAACCACCACCATCATCATCATCTTGAGGACATACACTTCTCCAGTTCAAAATTACAATGCTACAGTCATCAGAATAATGTGGCACTGGCACAAAGACAGACACGGGACAGTGGAGTAGAGC
>CAUYQV010094486.1:0-11649 GCA_963574575.1 Galagoides demidoff
TATTATTATCAGGTACTTCTTCTTCCAAATGGGTCTTCTGAATCATAGCAAGCATCACTTACTAATCAGGGATCTACTATGTGCTGGGCACAGAAGGTGGCATCATGCCCAACCACAGTCCTCTTGTTTATGTTTCAGATACTCTTGGTCTTTTTGCACCCGTATCTTTCTTCTCTGGACTGACACCAGCTTGTTATCTAACAGAACCTGTTCCTCCTTTCTGAACCCTCACGGGCCATTTCTTTAAGATGTATTTAGAGGCACAGAGAAAGTATTACGTTTTAAGGATGTAAACCAGTTTTAACATTCAAACTAATTATACTAATTAGCATAAGTAGTAAGGTACACTTGTTGTCAAGTATTATACAAAAGGCTCCAAATTGCATGTGGTTCCCTGAGATAACTAACCCCAGTGAGAAGAGCCCACATCACAAAGTCCCAAAGTTGTAGGTGCTGGTACCGATACAGAGAGAGGAGAACAATTTTACCTTGTGGATAAAAACTAATACAGCCTCTTTGGAAAGAGTTATGGAGAATCCTCAAAGAACTCAAATTAGACCTCCCGTTTGTTCCTACAATCCCATGACTAGGCATCTACCGAGAAGAAAAAAAAAAATCATTTTATCTAAAGGATATTTGCACTAGATTATTTATTGCAGCTCAATTTACAATTGACAAACTGTGGAAACAACCTAAATACCCACCAACCTAGGAATGGATTAACATACTGTGGTATTTGTATACCATGGAATACTATTGGGCCATAAAACGGTGAAGACTTTACATTTTTTCTATTAAACTGGTTGGAGTTGAAACATATTCTTTTTAGTAAAGTATCACAAGAATGGAAAAGCAAGTATCTAATGTACTCGATACTAACACAAAGCTAGTAGCCGATCTAATACAAGCCTACATAAGAAAAACTCAAATCAATTCAGCTTGAGGGGAGGCAGAAGGAGGAAAGGGGGGAGAGGGAAGGAGGGGAGGGGACTGGTGCGCTCCCACTTAATGGACACAATGTAAGGATGTTGGCACACCTTTTGGGTGCAGGACACAATTACAAGAGGGTCTCTACCTAACATATGCAAATATTATCACTTAGTTTTTTGTACCCTCACATTAACCTGAAATTAAAAAAGGAACAAAACAAAACAAAATAACAACAAAAAAATAAGTTGCATGTGGTTATTGGAGCAATTGTTGACCTAGATTATCAAGTGAAATAGACACGATAGGTATATACCCTTTCCTCAGTTTTGAACAAACATAGAATAGTAATGTTTATTCCTATCATTACTGTTATATATACTTACAGAATGTTTTCAAAGAAGCCAGGCTCATGGTAACAACACCTCTAAGCATTAGATACTGTGATCATTTCTAGTTTTTTGATGAGGAAATTGAATCCTAGAAGGGTTATGGATGTTATCCAAGATTCTCCATCTGGCAAATATAAGGCCATGGTATAAGTCAGACACTCTGCTCTGAAGACAGAGGCAAAGCCATTGTGTCAGCTGTGCTAGTGTGACCTGGGTGTCCTGGTACTGACTGCTCAGTGAACGTAAGTTTGGTCATGCCTAGAGATCTGCCTCCTTTTAACAGGATGCATATAATCCTTTCAAACCCACTGGAAATATGATTCTTTCTGTGTATAATTCCCTTGTAATGTTTAGCAGAATTAGATCCCTCTAACAGTCACGCGCCTGGCACTAGCTGGTCCTTAACACATACTTGTTAAATGATTGAATTAGTGGGTCCTGCCTTGTCACTGTTTGAGTTTCAGGTAAGATCCATACTTTGGGGTCCTGTGGTGGCAGGACGGGAAAAGGGCACAAAGGATGTGTCCTCAGTGTGCCTCTGCTCTGGGGCCTGCTGCCATGAGGCCACCTTTAACCCCTGTGCACAGCTGATTGCTCCTGCCTGGCCCTCAGCATCCATATCTTCTTTTTCTGTCTTTCTCTGCAGCACAGAACTGTGCCTGTCTTTTTCTTTACTGCTCTCCATGAGGGCTCCAAAGCCTAGTGATACAGTCATCTTATGGACGCTCCAGGAGGTGTGGGCCAAATGGAATGCACCAGGCCCAGCTGATGTTGGAAGCCCTACTCCTGCCCCACCCTTCATAGCCTCAGTGTAGAATCTGGACTCCCAGCCTGTCTCTTCCTCCCTCTTTCTTCATCCTCTTGAAACTCCCTCCTTCCTTTCTCCCTTTCTTTCTCTCTCTTGACCTCAGAGGCTACTTTCCCCACCCCAATGCCCACCTTTCCAGGGCACAGGGAACTTTTTATTTCCTCCCTCCCCAGCCTGGTGTCCCCGACTTTGCTCAGTGTATTGGAGCATCTGAAATCTAATTATAATATGTAGAGAACTCCAGTTTTTTCTTGTGGTGTTTCTGGGTCTCATTCACATTCATAGCTGTGGCTGTGCAATTAGTTTACCGTCCCTGACAATCAGGGAGGGCTTTCAGAATCCTAAGCAGGATTCTGGCCCACTCACTCAGCTCTGGCAGGCTAGCACAGTGGTTCTCAAACCTCATTCATCAGAATCATCAGAAAGCAGCATGTGTAAGCAAGATTATTGGACTTCGCCATCAATGTCTCTCATTCAGTGGGCCTGGAGGAGTCAGGAGGCAAGAATCTACATTTCCAACAACTTCCTATTCAGGGACCACACTTTGAGAACTATGAGTGAATTGGTTTGGGTAGTGAAATTAATGCTACTAATTGTTTAGTTTCTGCTTGCTCAAGGCAGGTGCAATGGCAGTGTCTTAGCTCAGGCAGCCATAATAAAGTATCATAGTCTGGATGGTTCATAAATAACAAGAGCTTATTTCTCACAGTTCTAGGGGCTGGAAATTCTAGATCCAGACACCAGCCTGGCCAGTGCTAGTGAGACTGTTTACCAGTTTGCAGACTGCCAACTTCTTGTTTTGTTCTCATATGGCAGAATAAGGGCTAGAAAGTTCTTTGGGGTCCCTTTTATAAGGGCACTAATCTCATTTGTGAGGGCTTCATCCTCATGGCCTAATTATCTCCCAGAGACCCCCATCTCTCAATACCATCACATTGGGGGTTGGGATTTCAATATATGTATTTTGGGAGGACATAAGCATTCAGTCCATCACAGGCAAAAAAAACCAGAGTCAAACAGTGCATATCTATCTATCTATCTATCTATCTATATATATGAATGTCAATTGTTGATATAGTGAGCCAATGGTTGTCAATATATATATATATTCATATTCATATATATATATATATGAATGTCAATTGTTGATGTAGTGAGCCAATGGTTGAGAATGGCATTACTTGATCAAAAGTATTCTAAAACTTTTAGAAAGGTCTCTGAAGTAGTGAAAAGGTCATACATACCAAGGTCAGCCCACACTGGGATGAGCACCCATCACTTGGGCAATATAGGAATTTTGTTTTGTAGATTTCTGCACATCATTCATAACTAATAGCGCTACACTGGGATGATTTGGAATGACACAGTTTCTTACTCAGGCTGAGGGAAATATTTCTGGGAATGAGTAAAGGGTGAGTCAATTAGTCAAGTACAGCTTTAACCTTAATTCAAGCCAAGGCTGAAAGAAAAATCGCTTTCCCTCCTGAGCTTTACTTGTCCTGCTTTGTACCACCACTGCAATTGCTTCCAACTCTAGTGTTTTACTAGAAAGAGGGCTTGGAGGGTTTAAATTCAAAATCTAACAAGAGTTCTGGGTTATCAGGTTAGGATCCAGGGCGCCCTGTTTCCATATGAGGTGACCAAGTGCCAGGTCCTGATAAGAACTTGTTAGGAAACTGTGGATGGAGGTCAGAGTGCTTGAACATTCCAGATAAATGGCTCAAAAGCAAGGACAGCAGTTAGGATGGCTGGCTCCTACTGGACATGGGCTCTGGGAAGAGTGGACCTTGCCTCCCAGAGTCTGTGTTCTGGGGTTGACAAAGAGGGCTCTGGGTATCATGGGAAAGCACCATCCCACAGGAAGCTCTCTTACCACGTATGTGGGAGAACTTGGCACCAACTCCTGGAGCCAAGGGAGGAGCTGTCAAAAGTTAGGATTCTTTCTTGAGCAGCAGCAGGACAACTCCTCTATGTTTGGTTCCAGGAACTAGGGAAAAATCCTCCACCCCAAACAGAAAGAGCCAATAATGGTAGGAAACGAACTCCTAGATACCGATGGGCAAAGGGTAGACAACAACAGTGGGGAGATGAGGAGATGAGCCCAGGGGTGACGAAGGGAGTGAAATTGAGCCTCTTTTTAAGGAAACTGGAGCCAAATACTACTGTGATTTTCATCTCTAGCCTAGAACATTCTGAAGCTTAGCTTGGCCTGCAGGAAACAAAGGATACTTTTTATTTTGTAGCACTTTCAAATATAATGAAGAAGTCACAAGAAACATACAAGGAACTTCTCAAGGAGCCCTTTACCTAGATTCAACATTTGGCACCTTGGCTTAATCATCCTTTGTCAATCCATCCAAACTCAAACACATATCTATACTTTTATATATATACATTTTCAAAACCATTTAAGAGTTGATTACAGATATCATGTCCTTCATCCTGAAATAAATCAGTGTGCTTTCCCCAATATCAGGTCAAAGTCAAGAATTTAACAGTGATATATTATGATTTAATCCAAATTCTTCTTCAAATTCCATCTGTTGTCCCAATGGTGTCCTTTGTAACTAGGTATTTTCCTGGTGCCTGATTTTCCACAGTCACTCAGTACATTTGAGTTGTTCTATCTCTTTAGTCTCCTTTATTCTGGACTAGTCCTTCCATCTGTCTTTTTGTTTCTCGACCCTGATGGTTCCTTTGTACGATCTCCTCAGTTTGGTGTGTTATAATGTTTCCTTGTTATACAAATCACTGAATGCAGTTTGGGAAGGAGTTCTAGAAAACTGCCCTGTCCTCTTCAGTTCTCTGTAACAGCAAGTACTGGATGTCAGTTTGTCCCCAAATCCACAATATCAACTTTGATTAATTAGTGAAGACCAGGTTTCACCACTGTGAAGTCACTATTTTTCCAAAGACTATTTTAAATTGCATGGATGTGAGAAACAACCTGGGTGAACTGAATAAAGAGCCCCCCTCATTTCTATAAAAGGAATGCTTTGCCCCTCCCAACTTAAAAACCCTTCCCAGAGCGTCTTAATGATCAGGAAAAAGCTTGAGCTGGAAGGGATCTTAGATTTCATGTAGCTCCTGGTGTCCCAAGTGTGGGGTGCTTACTGCCAGTGGGATAAGATGATTTTCATTTGTTGCACATTTGTGTCAGATTTAAGAGCAAAGGACTTCCCATTTCAATTGTTTTTCCAATCTTCTGGCACATCAGGTAGAAAGGCTCAGTTGGGTGCTACTTATCTTAAAAAAGTCTCAAATAATTGCTAATTTTTTTCCTTTAAAAATACAAAGAAAGGGAAAGAAAGATTCAGAGTCTTTGACAGGCAATAGTATGCAGTACTTCAATAGCTTTATTTAAAAGTTGCCTTTATTTTTATAGTCACTGGCTCGTTATTGAAACTTACGTAAAATTTTCATTTTCATTTATAGTAGTGACAAAGTTTTTTTTCTTACATTCTAAAAAGTGAGGTATCATTAGTGAGTCGATTTAGAGAAATTTTAAGAACATGAAGAAAACTCTTAGGCATGGAGATATGGAAGGTGTAAGAAGACGTGGTCCAGAGTTGTGAAGACAACAGGAATTACTTGAGTTTGGGACATTTCAGTTTAGGCGAAATTCCTTAAAATAAATTGACAAGCTTCCTATGTGCAGGCCTCGTGCTGGAAATTTGGCAGAAAAATGGATATTGACAGGAAACAGAGCAGGCGACCTGCAGGCCTCCGAAAGCCTTCCTGAAGCCCAGCTTGAGAGCAGGTGTAGCTTTCTGTCCTCGGTTTCTGACACGCCGGCCTTCCCACCCCAGACACCGGCGGGTCCTCAGGCTGCGACCTTGGGGAGCCCTTCACTGTCTCTCCCCCTCACTCGGCTCACCCTTGAGATGGGGGTGGTAATAAGCAGTGCGTAACACACCCCTTTGTTAGGACTATATGAGTGTAGTAGATACGTAAACGGCCTAGCGCAATGTAGGAGATTTTTTTTTTCTTTTAAAAGAGAACAGGGACAGGGTAAGAGCTGGGGCCCTGGAATGGTGACCCGGAGTGAGATTTTTGTCCCACCCGTCCTGATTGGAAACCCAAGTCCATGCGGCCCAGACTGTGTCGTAGGTCCTAGGGTTCCCGGCTATGCTCAGTTCCTCCGAGGTCGCCCTTAGTGGGGACGCTAGGGGGCATCGCCCAGGCCACTCCAGGCGCCCCGCGCCGCAGCCCCGGCCGCCCAGGCCTCCGCGGCTGCCCCGCCGACGCTCCCAAATCCCACCTGCCCCCCGCTCCCCATACTGGGATGCTCCTGCGCATGCGTACTGGGGGCCCGCGGCTGTTTGGCTGTTTCCATGGCTACGAAGCCAGCCGGCGGGCCAGCGACGCGACCGGGAGAAAATGAAGCTCAAGAGCCTCCTGCTGCGGTACTACCCACCAGGTGTGTGCCGGGCCCCTGCGCCCCGACTCGTGGCCGCCACCCCAGACTGGGAGGCTCTGGGCGGGGGAAGGTGCGGGGACCCCGGGGACGACGGGTCCCCGGGGGGGGTGAGCCCGGTGGGACGCGAGGTCGCTCACTTCCCAACTGGGGCCCCTCTCTCCGCCCGACGCTGAACTCCGTCCCGCAAAACCTTGACTCTTGTAGGACTTTGAGCTTCACTGTGCAAGTCAAGCAGTGCCATTTATCGAGGGCCGACTGCGCAGCGCTTGGGCTCCGTGTCCTGGGTTCCATTTAAGCGGTTCTGAAATGAACCCATAAAATGCCCCAGTTTAGGGTGGGATGTCCTTGCCTCGTCCTCTAGTTTTACAGGTGAGGACGTGAGTACCTTAGGAGAGTTGGTGAAGTCCGCTGATCACGCAGCTTGGTAGGGGCGGAAATGGACGTGGAACTCAGCATCTAATTCAGAACCCTTGTTAAAAATAAGAATAGAAAAAAAACCCTGCAAAACTCTCCACAAAGCGGCAGACGATTAAATACACGTGCCCGAAGAAAAGCTCGGATAGGATTGCAGAGGAGGCTAAGGTAGTTTGGGCCGGGTTGGTTTACGGTTGGTTATGAAGCGTGAGACTTGGGGAATTTCAAGTCCCCACTATCTCACTTTCCCAGCTGCACGTCCGGCTGGCTGATCAGTCCACATCTCCACCGCGGTGTCAGAGCGCTCAAGATTCCTTGTTACCAATCCCATCCTCATCCCGCTGCTTCCTCAGGCTGGGCCCTGTGAGTAGCTGGCCTCACACGTCCAGTGTTTTGGCAGACGCCTTGGTGGCCACCCTTTCTTTCTCTCTTGTGTTTCCTGTCATCTTACCCCGTCCCACTGGCAAATTCTGTCAGCTCTTCTTCCAGAATATTCTGAGAATGAATTAGATTATCCTACTCTCCATAGCACGGGTTTCTTGTTCAACACCCCTTCCAGCTACCAACCCAGTCCACCTCTCAGTGGCCACCGTCTGCTCTGGCTGGGCTACTTCTCAGCCTGGCCAGCGGGATTCCTGGTTTCCACTCCTCCTCCCCTACAGTCCGTCTGCCACTAGCAGGCAGTGGGATCTGCACTGGAGCTCTCCACCTGTTTCCTATCTGATTAGACTGAACCCCCTACTCTGCAGGATCTGGCTCAGCCTGTTCAGTTGCTTCTAACAGCGGTTCTCAACCTGTGGGTCGCGACCCACAGGAACTGTATTAAAGGGCCGTGGCATTAGGAAGGCTGAGAACCACTGTTCTAGAACCTCACTCTTCTACCCACGCTGTGCTTCAGAGTTCCTTAGCAGCTCTTCCAAGACTGAAAGGAAGGCTTTTCACTCCCTGCTCTTTTTCCGGGCCCAGCTTTCCCCAGACCTAGGAATAACTGCATCCTATTTATTTATTTATTATTTATTTGAGACAGAGTCTCACTCTGTTGCCTAGGCTAGATAGAGTGCTGTGGTGTCAGCCTAGCTAACAGCAACCTCACACCCCTGGGTTCAAATGATCCTCCTGTCTCAACTTCCCAAGTAGCTGGGACTGCAGGTGCCTGCCACTCCACCCCGCTATTTTTTTTTCTATTTTTAGTACAGATGGGGTCTTGCTCTTGCTCAGGCTGGTCTCAAACTCCTGGGCTCAAGCAATCCTCCTGCTTCTGCCTCCCAGAGTGCTGGAATTACAGGTGTGAGCCCCGGACCTCCTTTTCTTTATTCAGTTTCAACTACCTAGACCTTCCTTTCCCACCCAGTCAAAGTAGCACACACTAATTTTATTTTAATGCATAGAGTCTATGCTGTTTAGTTTTTTGTTTTTATTATTTTGAAGGGGGTCATCTCTGAAACTTTATTGTCTTTCAAATGTATGCCTCTTTCTTTCATTTTTTGGCTGGGGCTGGGCCTGAACACACCACCTCTGGCATATGGGGCTAGCGCCCCGCTCCTTTGAGCCACCCGGTGCCGCCCTGCCTTTCTTTTTTCAAATTTTAAAAATTAAATCGTAACTGTATATACATTTATGGGGCACAGTGTGATGATTTGATATACAATGTGGAATGCTTAATTCAAATTGATTAACATAACCATTACCTCACTTATTTTTTTGTGCCAAGACATTTGTAATTTACTCTTAGTTATTCTGAGATATGAACTCCTCACAGTAATATTCTCCACTTCCAGAAGAGATCCTGGAACAGGAGGTGTGTTTGTTGAGTGTATGTGCAAATAGATGAACACGTCTGATGAAAGAGGTCATTTCAAGCATGGGAGTTGTTGTGAATAAGAACTCAAAGGCAGAGACAATGCTTCTGCCTCCCTGCAGGGCTGGGGCTGGAGATCAACTTCCTCCAGTGTGAAGTTAATATTGTCAAAAAGCATTCATTTTAATTTCGGTTAAAATAACCCCAAAGGACTATAGATATGAAAGTATTTAGGAAATCGAAATTATATACAGGTATATAGTATGTAGGAAATTTTAAATTGAGACTAACAACCTAATCCCTTTAAGTATTTCAGAGTTTTCTTTTGGCTAAACTTGCCCTTAGCCGGTGCTCGTCCCCAAAGTGGAAGGATAAATGAAGGTCTGCTCTTCATCTCTCTGGTGTGGAGTGGAGGTGCAGAAGCTCACTCTGGGATCAGAATGACTGGCTCTCACCATGCATTTTTTTTTTCTTTTTTACCTTGAGTAATGTGTTTTGACCTGTCAAGCCATGGGTTGGAGGGTGACAACAGCAACACCTCTCAGGTCTCCTGACCCCTTTCAGCTGCTATCTTATGCAATTCTTTGCCTTCAGAGTAAATAAACCTCCTTGAAGGAGACTTCCTTCAATTCCTCTCTTGACCTCATTCCTATCATGTTCTCCTCCTCACTGCTCATGGAACCTACCCTCTTTAAGATCCCTGATGATCGATCTCCATGTTGCTAAATCTATGGCCAAGTCATAGTCCTTGCCTTGTGTACACATTAGATGGGGGTCTCCCGTGGTCTCTCCATCTCAGTGAATTGCAGCTTCATGTCTCCACTTGCTCACCCCCAAATGTGGGACTCATCCCTGCCTCCTCTTCCCACACTCCACATCTGTCCAATAATAGATCCTCTCAGCCCCACCTTCAAAATACAGACAGAATTCAACAACTTCTTCCCCCTTGGACACTATCATTCCTTTTAGGGCTAATGTTCCCTTCCCTCCACTCCCCACTTCCACCTGTACAGCCGCAGAATGCTGTTAGAACGTACATCTGACCCTCCCATGGCTTTTCACCTCACTTAAAGTAAAGGTGTCTTGACCCCAAGGCCCCTGCAGAATCTCCTTGCCGCCTCGCCTCTGGGACCTTACCACTTCCCACTTCCTCTGCCTGCAACATTACTCTTCTTTCTTTCTTTTTTTCCTTCCTTTTTGAAAATTTATTTCAGATTGATGTAAGGGTACAAATGATTAGGTTACATTGTTTACGTTTGTTAGGTAAAGTTGGAGTTGTAGCTGAGCCCCTCATCCACGAGGTGTGCTGCACACCCATACGTTGCCCCATTAGGTGAGGGCACACCACACCCCTCCCCAGGCTCCCTGCTCCCCTCCCTCCCTGCCTGAATGCAGTTGTTCATAGACTGGTTTCATGTTAGCGTAGAGAACGTTGGATACTTGCTTTTCCATTTTTGTCAGTGTCTTTGACATGACAAGTGTGTGTCCCCTTTCAGGGTCTCTGCCGTTGGTGGTTTTTCTGCCTGGAATAATCTTCCCCTGGACATTTGCATAGCTCGTACCCCAACATTTTAAAAAACGCTTTCTTCAAACATGTGTGAAGTAAAAGCTTACACGGCCTTTTCTAGAACTTCCATGTTTGTCCCAAGCTATTTCACAGTCCCGTTCCCTGATGTGTTCCTCCTCAGCACCGTCTCAACTCAACAGAGCGTAATTTTACTCATTTATCTTGCTTAGTCTTCCCCACTAGAAACAAAAAGCTCTGTGAAGGTGGCGACTTGGTTTATTTTGTTTGCCCCTGTATCTGTAGCCTCTGGAGTATGATGCATAAAACAGGCACCGATACGTTTGTTGACTAGATGAGCTGAATGAGATGGTGGACGTGTGCTGAGAAGGCCTCCCACTCCTCCTGAGATCCGGGGAAAGGGCCAGAGAAGGGATCTTTGATGTTCTCTCCAGCTCTAGAGTCCAGTGCTCAGATAGCAATTTTAGATTCAAGTCAATCTTTAAACTCGTGTTTGCCATTATTGCTTAAATTATTATATTTTAATGAGGCCACATGGCTTAGTGTGCTGAGACATTTAATTTCTGAGTTCCAATCTTTGGTGAGCCCTATTATATGCAGGTTTCCAAGGTCCTGCTGCAGCAGGTAGATGTTTCAATAACATTAGCGAATAGGAAAAAATCACTCACCCCTGAATCTTTTCTGTGTTATTTTATCCTTTCAGCACACAGAGCAGTTTTGTTTGGCTTCCTAGTCCTCTAATTCCAGCCCTCCCACCTTCTTTAGAATAAAGCATAGGTCAGGAGCGTTATCTCGTTGGCATCCACTGAATTATCCCTCTCTGCACATAAATTCCTGAGGGCTAAATGTACATGGTAGTAACCTGGCGAGCCAACCATGGGACCGTCCCTCTTTATCTTGGTTATGTCGCTTAATTCACAGGCTCTGTGCTTGTGCAGGACAGGTGTTGACTTGTGCTTCTCAGCTGACTCAGTGATGACAGCTTTGGTCTTGTATTTATTGTGTTCTGGCCTTAGTTCTTTGATGAGGAGAAGAAACTAAATAAACATCAATTAAACCGGTTAATATTCTGAGCACTTTGAAGGTTTCTGTTGACCAAATATGACCTGAGTAGAGTTCTGGTCTCATTTGAAGCGTACCCTTTTTTTTTTTTTTTTTTTTTTGAGACGGAGCCTCAAGCTATCCCCCTCAGTAGAGTGCCATGGCATCACAGCTCATAGCAACCTCCAACTCCTGGGCTCAAGCGAGTCTCCTGCCTCCGCCTCCCAAGTAGCTGGGACCACAGGTGCCTACCACAATGCCTGGCCATTTTTTGGTTGCAGCCATCATTGTTGTTTGGCGGGCCCAGGCTGGGGATTCGAACCC
>CAUYQV010094489.1:0-14975 GCA_963574575.1 Galagoides demidoff
ACACCAGGCACCACTGACCACCAGGGAAATGATTTTCCCTAAAAGGGCAGTACGGCTGAGAGCCTGTAAGTATATGTAGGAGAGAACAGGGGGAGGTGTCAGGCAAGTGACTACTTAGAAATCAGCATGAAAGTACAGTAGGACCTCCACAGCCCCCTGACTACATTGACCACCTCCTTCATTTTCACAAACCAGGCATGCACCACATGTACCAAGGCCTAGTTCCTTATGTTGACCAGTTTGTTACAGTTCCTCGGGTGGTTAACTTACAGAGGTTCTACTGTATATGGATAGTCTAAGTCAACATTGCCCAGAGGTGATGTAAGTTTTAGAAGGCGGTCTCTTTGTATTATGGCCCACGCATGTATCCACAATGATCTCACATGGAAGGGGAGATGTAAACAGGAAGCAACTGGAGGAAAAAAAAGTAGAAAAGGTAGGAAAATGCCTTATTTTGCATCTTAATTTAATGGCACCAACAACCATCAGGTTCTTCTAATTAGAATCATCAAAGTCTTTCTTGTCTTTGTACTCTCTCTGCTCCCTTCTTTGCTCAGTCTCCAATCCTGTCTGGTGCACTTCTGATACATCTCTGAACTCAGTCCTAACACCACGATTGCCTCCTTCCCTGCCTCCATCCAGGCCCATCTTCTACCATTCAGATTGTTGCAACCACTTCCCAGTTGACCTCCCTACCTCTGACCTCCCCACCTCTTTCCACTGAACTACCAAAATTATCTTTCTCAAACACAAATCTGATGTCATTTCTTTGAATAAAATCCTCCAGTGGCTCCCTGCTAACAAGGAGATCAAGAACAGGTGTGTTAACGCGGCTGCCCACTTCTGTATTTTTATATCCATTTTTATGGTTGCCTGTTGTGCCGTTTCCTCCTCGTTCTCCAGGGGGGAATCCTACTTATTGATCAAGATTCAGTTCAAATGTCCCCTCCACTATTAAGATTTCCTAGTACCCTCATGCAAAATAGGTGCTCTCTCTAATCCCAGGACACCCTGTCTTTATAATTATTGGCACATGAGCTGCTTTTCCTTTCTCCCCAGTGAAAGAGCAGCCACAGAGTAGGCACCGATGTTTGTCGAATAACTGGCATTGCAAGTGGGCTCCAAAGACTTTAAGAGCGTTTAGGGTACACGTTCATTCTCTCTTATCTTCATTTTTAACATGCTATACTGGGAGATTTTTCTAAATGTAAATGTCTCCTGATTAAGAAAAATCTCCCAATATACGGTATTAAAATGAGAAGAATAGGCAGCACCTGTGGCTCAAGGACTAAGGGTCCCGGTCCCGTATGCTGGAGGTGGTGGGTTCAAACCCAGCTCCAGCCACACAAAAACTGCAACAACCAAAAAAAAAAAGAGAGAGAGAGAGAGAGAAGTGCTCACCAAACCACATACTAGGAAAATAAAGTGAGAAATAAGATTCACTGTATGTACATAACTTCATAACTTCTTCTTCTTCTTCTTTTTTTTTTTTTTTTGCAGTTTTTGGGCTTGATTTGAACCCACCACCACTGGTATATGGGGCCAGTGCCCTACTCTTTGAGCCACAGGCACAGCCCCATAACTTCTTTTTTATGTCAATTAGCTTGAACACATGTGCTCCAATATTTAGGCACATACAACTTCCTATGTTAAGTCATTTTACAAACACTACTTCAAGAGTCAATTCCTCTGAAAGCCATGCTGTCTATATCTGCTGGGGGAGAAGCAGGTGGAGGGTATATATATTTGCTTGGGCTGATTGATTTGGTGTCCGAGACAATATTGCTTCCCCAACTTGAAAGTGTATAAGAATCCCCTGGGGATCCTGATCCAGGAAGTATGGGTGGGATTCATGGACTGGTGGTTTATTTATCAAACAAGCTCCTGGGTGAGGCTAATGCCACTGCTCTGTGGATTGCACTTTGAGTAACAGGCTCTGCAGGGCCCACACATGATGAAATTGGTGGCCCTGGGTCCCCCAAACATGATCAAGCCACAGCTAACAGAAAAGGTTTTCTTTTCTTCAAGAGATCCATCTACACAGACACATAGTTATGTGCCCTGCTGTAGCTGGTTAGGAGACAGAAGAAATCATGCATATTCTTAGTCTGGCATGCTTAGATATGATATTTAGATTCTAAAACTTTAATGTCTGATAAAATATGCTAAATAAGAACGTACCAATTAAAATGATCCCTTCTTAAAAAATACTGCTTTTGAAGGCCAAATTATAACTTGCTTTAGGAGCTGCTAAATGTCTAATTAAAAATGATTTTAGTGGGTTTCTTTCAGGGTTTTCCTTTGAAATTTCAGAGACTGAGGTTGATTACTTTCAAGGAGGGGGGACGTGGGCATGGGGTATAGATTTGGATTTTTATTTATTCCGAGTTTTCCAGAACAAAGTGGAAAGTGAAAATTACATCTAAACACCCTTAACTCTGAGGATTTGCTTTTAAGCCAGAAAGCTGGACTCCACAAAGCACCTGTATCTTCAGAGACTACAAGATAAACCCTATCAGCAGCGAGAATCCCAAGTGAGAATGACTATCAGCACAGAAAGATATTAGAAATTTGCTGTACGGAGTGAGCCTAAGCAAGCATTCGTGGGCACTTGAAGTGTGCTCTTAAATATTGAAGCGTACTAGCTGCCAGTAAACATGATGAAATAGATAAAAGTTATTGAGCTCGATATTTAAGTTATATTATATTTAATCTAAGATATATTAGATTACACTAACTATAGTAGGATCCTATTTTTTGAAAAAGGTATAGAATTCTTACTGGATGAACATCCTCTATTCACATTAGGTATCTTTGGTACCATTATGGGAGACTTAATTTGATTCTTCTTTTTTCCAAAGTGAATGGTTCTTTAAAAATCTAGTATATACCAGGCCCAGACCAAGGCAAGGGCCACTTCACATATTCCTAGCCTGACCCTGACATTGTAAAACCCACATGCTAGACAATGTCATCTCCAGTTGTAATGGCAAAATATAGATGCCAGGCCTGATCAGGAATCTAATGTCATTAGTAGGATGTAATCCTATTCAATTCATCAAATGCGGCTTTAATTATGTAACTCTTTTGCTAAATATGGCTCCGGGCCTTGATGAGTGAAGAGTGTAATTCTAGGGTTTTCTGGGACTTGCTGCCCAAGAGAGGGAAACCTCTAATATTCTTGTGGGGAAGCAAATATTTTGGGGGACAATTCTGACATATTTAAAGCTCTGAGTCAGGCCTTGAGAATTACTGAATCCCATAGTTTTGCTTTTATCCATTTGACCCACACAAACATTTCCTTGTGACAGTGTGAGAGAAGGAGCCACTTAGACTGCAGAGCGGCAGCCTGAGAAGGTTCTCAGTTGGGAGTTCACAGATTGTGGGTCTGTAGATCCCCAGAAATTAAACAGAACACTTTGAATGCTGATGTGCAGGCATTTGTGGTAATCAGCATTGAAGCTTTTCATCAGATTCCCAAAGTATAAAGTATTCTAGACAAAATTATGAATTACTGATGCACAGCTTTTCATGAGTAGGAGAAATTTTAAAAGTGCAAAAATTTTTATACAATCAACTCAAATACACATAACTAAAATAAGATCATATAGAGCAAACAAAACAAAACAAAACAAAAAACCTCCCAAAGCCTCTAAAGTACCAAAAAACCCATTTCTTATTATTCCCTCTACCCTAATAGCGTATCTCAGCTGTTGGGGGCAAATATCCCAATAAGAAATACAAGTTAAATGGCTTCTCAGCACTTTATTACATAATGCTCTGATGTCGTTGTGGCACCTAATTTGTCTCTGTCTCTTCTCTTAGGAGTCTCCTGTCAATGACTGTCAAGTTCCAGTGGGCCTAGGAGTAATCTGGGGTGCTTATTATTAACCACTCCCATTCCTGGGTCCTATCCACAGAGATCTGGAATATATCCGGGGGGCTTACATTTCTTATAAGCTTCCCAGATGATTCTGATACAGGTGGTCTTCCCACTGTTTGTGAAGTCAAACTCATCTAATGGAACTCTTCTTTCCATTGCAAGCAAAAACAAACATCTCCTTCCAAAGAAATCTCCCCCCAAACCACCTCTGGATTGGCTGAAGCAATTACCTCTCTCCTTTGGGGTAAACCAACTTCTTCTTGACTCTGGAACATGACTCATCTGACCAGATGCCCTTGTCTCTTATAAGACTAGGAGGTATCACCTTGCCCTTAGCTATTCCAAGCAAATTTCCTAGACTAAATAAATGGCTTTTAAACAGGGTACACTGCTGATCCACTACCAACAAGTGCTCTACACAGAGACATCACTTCATACACTAATTAGAAGTTGAACACAAAGAGTTTCTTTACAACCTTATTACTGACAGGGACTAACAAATGTAATGAATGAAAACTTTAATATGCTCTATCAGAGGTGCAATCAAAACCCAACAAATGAATCTGCTAACTGAACCTCAATACCACATTACAGTTTGGTTTTCTGTTATCACAAGAACCGCCCCCCCCCCTTTTTTTGCCTTTTTTTTTTTTTTTTGAGACAGGATCTCATTCTGTCACCCAAGCTGAAGTGTAGTGAAATCATCACAGCTCACTGAAATCTAAAATTCTTAGGCTCAGGGGATCCTCCTGCCCCAGTCTCCTCAGTAGCTAGGTGTATAGGTGCATGCTACCACACCTGCCTAATTTTTCTATTTTTATGTGTAGGGATAAGGCCTTGCTATGTTGCTCTGGCCTGAAGTGATCCTGCTGCCTTGGCCTCCCAAAGTGCTGGGATTATCAGCATGAGCCACTATGTCCTCCCCATTACAAGAATCTGCTTAAGAGAATGAGTTACCTGTGAGACAACATTAAGGCCAGGTTTGTAAGGCTGTTCTGTTACTGCCTTCCATAGTAAAAATTGGGGAGACTATCTCAGAGGTCTTCTTTTTAGGGCTGACAATCTGATCATTTATTTTCCAAGCTCATCATGAAGTCTAATGAGAAAATTTCATCAACAAATTTGAACTCTTGAAGAGAAAGTCTTTACAGAAAGAATTCTGAGGAGTTTTAATTAGTAGGCAGTTAAGCCTCATTAATTTAGATTCCACAAACACAAAATTTGTTATAATTTGTTCAGACATTGCAATAAGATTGGACTTTGTGATATGAAATAAGCCTTTTAAAGTAAATTAATGAGATAAACTGCTCAGGAAATATTTAACTTTAATGAGTACCGTACTCAGATTTTTAGAGCTAACAGGAATCTAGAAGCTCATTCCACTGGGGTGATTTGTTCATGGTCACATCCAACTAAACAAAATTAGCAGTTATGGATTCTCTCTTCTAGTCCAGGACTCTCTTCATCCTATTGATTATCAATTACTGAATAATTATGAGTGAGTTAACTATAGCCCAGATATTTTGCAAGGACACTGGTGGCACCAGGCTGGCAAAACCAATCTTTTTATTGTATAAACCCACCCTACATTTTTGTGATTGGTATAATAATCCTAGTTACAGCTCCTGCAGGATCCTTAAACTGAATTGCAGCTGATCAAAGTGAACCCATTTTATAGCGGTGAAGATTAAGGAATTCTGCTGACTCCATCATGATGGAAACTGGAGCTGGACCACCCTATATCTTCAGTACTCCTGGAGATGGAACAAATGTCACTGCTGAAATTTTACAGAGAGAACATATAACATGGCATCAGTGACAGCCTCCGGGGTTCGGATAGATGCTAAGAGTTACAGCAGGTACAGACCCCCAGAAGGTGAGTGTGTTGGATTCCATTTACCTGGAAAATTTCCTCGTCTGGGATCTGACCCTCATCCTTACAGACTCAGTATCTGGTTTGTTCTTACAGGCAGAGCAGATAGAGGTCTTGGAAGTAAGGGTGGAGGAGTCACATTAGCTACACTCAAAGACGCTGATTCATGAAATCTGCAATGTAAGCCTGTTAACTAAACTGGCAATCAGACCTCAAGGCGCAAGTCAGTGGATTTATTCCTGCCACTCTGCTACAAATTACAAGGGACGTCAAGTCCACCCAGCTGATTGCTCAGTGACTGAGAAAGCAGAAAAAGAGTAATTAGCATTAAATTTAAATGCTCTATCCATAACAGAGATGGTGTGGACACATTATTTGCAGACTTCACCTCCAACCCGCTCTTTTTCCTGTCAGCATTTTTCTCCCATGGAGCTGCAGAGGAGCAGATTTAATAGGATTGACCCCAGCTCTGGGGAGGGCCCTACTGGCTTAAGCCAATTAGCGCACAGCATTTCTCTGGCCAAGCTTATTGAAGTAAAGGTTGGTATGGGATGTCAACTGGCCCAATCAGTAAAGCTTAGGGATATTTACTTTTCCGAGGGAAAAATACATGCTATATTTTGCTTCATTACTTATTCATAATTGTGTCTGGCTGAAAGTAAGAGTAAACTCAACTAAACAGTGATTTAAATGAATTAAGTTTCCTTTTCCCTGTCCATTAAATGATAAAAAGAAGGGATTAAGTAAGTCATTCTGCTGTCGTTTGTGCAGGAGCTTAAAAATGTCAGATGGAAGGTCCTACCAGTTCTCCTGGCCTTTCCCTCATGAGAGCAAGACGACCTCTATAGTTCTGAAGTTATAACCAAGCCCAGACAGTAAGGAAGAGGAAGGAACAGAAGGAAGAGGAGCACTTTGGACACCAAAACTTTATTAGACATAATCAGCAGACTTACACTTAAGTCTCATTGACTGTGTCACACGGCCACCCCTGGATGTTGGGAAGTTTGGGAAATGTCGTATTTTAGTGGTGTCATTGCAAAAGCCGATGTTCTTCTTAGAAGACAATTAAGACAGGTAATGATTGACATCATACAAACTTTTACAGATATGGATTGCAAAATCTTGCAGTTTGGGGAGGGCATGTAAGAATTGTAATGCTAGTAGCAATAGTGGTGGAGTAAATATATTTCTTCCAAGGTGTGACTTTATGATTAGTTCTGTGGGACACACTGATCTGACCTCAGATAGGTAAATGGTAGTAAAGAGGAGCTCATAGAAGTGGATGACAAGGGATTGCCATCTTTTTAGAAGCCAGCAAGGTCTCTACAGGGTGGCCAGATAGGTCAGGGTCCTTCAGAGGAGAAGAGCTATCCGGCCGATGAGGAAGATTTAAGGGTGTTGGAGGTTGGGCGTGTGAGTCATCTGAGTCCTCCCAAATGTCTCCACTCCAGTTTGCAGAGTTCCATTCTTTTCCTCCCATTGCCCTAACCTGCACTTAAGGAATCTAGCAAGGCTTGGACTTCAGCTTACATTACAATTCAATAAGTCACAGGCTCAGAACTTACATTGACGTTCAGCTTCATCAATCGTGTGGCTGTAAGAGATAATGTTCTTTTAGGTCAGTTATAAAAATCCTTTGTTTTCTGGCTTGGAACTCAGGCAAGAATTTAAAACCCTGAGCTTGTTTTCTCTTTATTTCTTTACACCTTCTAGCACAATTACACACAGCCAATATCACCACATTTCTTTAAAACACTGATTCTTAACCTTGCTAATGCCACAAGGTATTTTCATTGTTAAAAAGGGGTCATGGCCCACAGGTTGAGAACTGCTGCTTTAAAATATTACAGTAGAAACTCTGTAGTTGACCACCTCCCTACACTGACCACCTCCTTCAGTTGACCTAATTTTCACGTATCAGTACAGTAGGCCTAGTTACTTGTGTTGACCAAGTCCATATGTTGACCAGCTTGTTACCACTCGTTGGGTGGTCGACTTTCAGAGGTTCTACTGTCTATGGAAGCAGCCATATAGTTTACCAATGAGATTATCGAAATATTGCTTTTAGTAGGCACTTCATTCCAATTAGCCATAGATAATGTTTAAGGAAATGTTTCACTCTACATGGCTTTAAACCCAACTGGATCAAATAACTAATTCCAGATTTCCATTCCCTTAATGGCCTTTGATATGCAAACATTTCCAGCACCAATGACTAGTCTTAGTTGCAAAAACATGATCTACTTTACTCAGATTAAGTAGAAAGGCATCAATACAGGGTATCACGTAGCTCACAGACTCTCTGGGAGGGCCTAGGTTCCAGGTTTGAATGCAGAAGATCCAAGAACAACCCAGACAGGAAAAAAACATTCAACCACATCACAGACTGATGGTGATGCCCAGTGTTTCATACCAACCTTGCTTGGTTCCGGACCCTAAAAAAACTCAGTCACCACAAAAGAACCATGCTAATGTGGACCTCCACAGGCACTGGGCACAAATGAGAAAGAACATAGCCTTTCTTTTTTTGCTGTGATAACACCTTATAAACACTAAGACAGCCAACTTTAGGCTAAAGCTAATACTGAAGATGTTTGAGCAAAAATATAAATGAACCAGGTTCTTGAAATGTCATGAGCTACTGGACAAATCAACCTGAAAACCCTTTCTACCTGGGGTTTTCCAGTAAGGCAAGTGACTGAATTTGTTATTACTTACGCCACTTGGATCTGGCTGTCTAATGTTTGCAACACAGAGTCCTAACTGACTTCAAAACGACACCTACCACATTTATGTATCGATTCCGCTTTCGAGCTAGGATTTTCTTTTTTCTACAAAGTACCTGAATGAGCAGAGTGAGCACCACCTACTTGTGGCTTACTGGGTTTCTACTCTGGTTCCACAGGCTCACTTGTTCTCAAACTTTAATTAGCAGAGAAGCAACTGGGGAATGTTGAACTAGAAGAAAACAAACAAACATAGATCCTAGCTTATGACATATACAAAAACATTATAGGAAGAGTCAAGACTTAAAGAGGTGATGATATGTGACAATAAAAATACTGAAATAAAAATTTGAAGCTAATGTGACCTTGGAGCTATAACAAGATAAGAGACCATAAATCACAAAAGGGAGACAGACATATTTGGTTACGTACAAAAAAGGCAAAGATACCCCAAACCCAAATGAGATAAGAAATAGAATCTCTGGGAGATCTGCGTAACATATGACAAAGTGTCAACATCACTAATATACAAAATTTCTACAAATTGATGGGAAAGATAAGTCACTTAGCAGGACAAAGGGCAAGTGTATGGACAGGTAAACGACCAAAGGCTGTATTCAAATATGCGGTAAGTTGAGGAGATGTGCTCAATCTCATCAGTAGTTAGCAACAAGGAAGTATTTCCCCAAATCTCACAAATATTTAAAAATATCCAGTGAAGAAGAAGAACAGTTGGCATGACAAACACATCACTGGTGGGAATACACAGACTTTGTGTGTGGATTCCACAATTACCAATTCGTCTACTTGCTCACATTTATTCGGGACCTCCAATCAATACTTGTGTAGCACCTTTGTGGTCATTTGAGGTCATTCACAGGTATGGGCAGAGGGGCGAAAAATCTGAATCATCCAGCACACACGTTCCCAGTTCAAGTAGCACAGGGTGACACTCTGCTTTCTTGTTTCATCCCTCTAAAGGTAAATAAATATCTTTTTCATAGTCGATTTAGTGCCAGATTTTCCACTTTTTTTTCTTTTTGTGGTCATCTTGCTCTTTCAAATGGCCCCCCAAGTATAGCGCTAAAGTGCTGCCTAGTATTTCTAAGCCCAAGAAGTCTGTGAGGCGCCTTACAGAGAAAATCCCCATATTACATATGCCTTGTTCAGGCATAAGACATGTCATTGGCTATGAGTTCAATGTTAGCGTATCAATGAGATGTAGTAAATAATCTGTCTTTAAACAGAAATGCACATAAAACAAGATCATGTGCTTATGAGTTGACAAAAAAGTTGTGACCAGAGCTTGCAGAAACCTAACCCCACATTTCCTCCAAGATTAACCTTTAACGTATCAATACAACATATTAATACAGTGACTCAGTATTTACTACTTCAGTGCTAAGGTGATTTTATAGGCTATAACTAGGCAGAACAATGATAACTGACTTTACTTGACTTGAGCTTTTGGGAAAGTAGTGCCGAAATACTCATGCAATTAAAAATGAACATAGCCTTTGACCCAGAAATATCATTTCTGCCAATGCATTTATAATGGCAATGAAATAAAAACATATAACAAAAATAGGGAATTGAATGTTCACCTGTAGGGAAATGCTCCAGTGTCTTAACAGTCCACACCACAGAAAATTATACAACAATTTAAAAGAATTCTAAGTACATGATTATTCTAAGGGTTTCCCCCCAGAGTTTTCCTTATGGTACTTGTTGACTATTGTGCCAATACTTACCTTCAGATGGCATTTCCCGTCCATTTGAGCTGCATTGCTAAGCAACCTCCCTTGCATGTGTGTTTGTGAACATGTATGTGAATCCATACATAGACACACATACATTGTTTTAAAAACCTAGGACGTTTTCCATTATAATTTGAGAAAAGTAGATTTCAAAATATCATTTAGAAGATAACTCAGTTTATAAATACATAGAAATAAATAACAACCCCCCCCCAAAGCCTCTTAATAACTATGTATATGTTAGTGAGAGTGTGGAAAATTTGACTGAAGAATGCTCCCCAGGCTATTAGTATAGTTACCTCAGGGTGGAAGAAACAGAGGGATCAGGTAAGATTTACTTTTCTTTTAATCACATTTGCATTCTCAGTTATAATGAGTATGTGTTTTGTTTATTTGTATTAAAGAGAAGCTATAACAAACTAAGTTCAGTTGAAGACAGATAAACAAAATGCTGATGCTTTGAGCCCCCCCCCCCAAATATTTTCACTGCACTGTCTATGCAGTGCCACACAGCCCTGGAACCGCCCTTTACAGACATCTCCGTGGATTCTAATGCTGGTGGTCTTCCCACCACACTGTGAGAAACCCAGCTCTGGACTGCTATCACCCCACTATCCAGGCAGTCTTGCTGTGGGAAGCAGCTGATGAGGTGGTGACAGCTAAATGCAACCATCCTGCAGTTCTACCTCCGCGAGACACCTCCCATATACCCTAGTTGGTGCTGTGGGTGTCCTCAAGGTCTTTAACCATGCACTGATTAGCAATCTGCTCCTTTCTACCACAGATGGCTAATGGCATCCACCACATGTGGGTCTTCTCCCATTTAACTCTCGGGGTCACTTTGGTTTTCCTTATCTTTAAGCTTTGGGGGGAAGGGGCCCACTGCTGGCCCCCCGAACCAAGAGCTTCGTCTTTATTTGGAGAGGCCAGCCCTGGAAAATGAAACTCACACCCCTAGAGTGCCTATTTTTCTGTTGCTGAAGGAAGGACCTGAGTATCTTTACCACAAGTTCAAAGTTCTTTCTTTCTGTTATTAATTTGTAAAGTAAATGTTTGTTCCCTTCAAAACCAAATATATTCTCATTGATGAAATTATCAAAGAGAATTATGAAAATGTTGCCCAAAGTTAAAATTATGGGTCTCATCAATGGCATAGAAAGAGGAAAGCAAAGAGAAAAAGAAAAGATAAATGAGAGAGAGACAGAAAGAGAGAGAGAAAGAGAGAGAACACCTCTGGTGCATCTCAAGGCTGATTAGCTCTTCAATGCTATTTGTACAGGGTCTCGATTTCAACCCAACTGTTCCCAGTCAGCAAGTGTCAAATTGAACTTACATTAATTATTGTGTCTTAATACTCAAATCGTGAGACCTGCAATTTAAAGTGCACACATTAAATTGGTGCACAGTTTAATGTTAGTGAAACAATTTTACATATTAGGGAAACAATTTTTAAATGCCCTATTATACATTTCACATTTAAAGAGGCTAGAAAGAAACTTACCCTGTATGGAAGGGTTCTGCCCTCCCTTTATTATAACAGGATTGATAACTCTCGTGTTGGTGCTGGGCCTCACATTGGTTTTCTTGGCCCCGCAGTTAGGATAATGGCAAAGACTGCACCAATACATCTGAGCTCCTATGGCACCCTTGCATGTATAGAAAGCATAATCCAAGAGCTAAAATATTGGACAACATCCAGTGAGGTGGTCTAGACCAAAGCATGTACCTGGCTCTGGGTGAGGCCTGTGCCTTACCTAGAGCAGCTGTGAACCTATCACTAAACCTCTGTGAAATGAAGACTTTCCTGTTAGTGCCTACATGCTTTCCCAGCTATTTGGAGAGGGCCGTTGTTGTCCTCGTGGGATGTCAGATACCACCAATGCTATTTCTTTCTTTCTTTCTTTTTTTTTTTTAAGCTGTATTTTTATTTTATTTTGTTTCTTCAATATTTTGAACACCAGGGTCTGGGTTCATCCTCCTGGTCCTTCACGTAGACACAATTACATGTGAATATATCAATGTGTTCCTTTTAGGCAAATTTAAGCATAGCATCCCAGGTGGGTTAACAACTTTCTTTTCTTTTTATATAAATAGCTTCAAAATTACATGTTCATATATGCAAGAATATAGACAACTTGCAATTATTAGACATTATGACAGGGATGGGCGGAAATAAATACAACTTCTAAAACTGAACTTATCCTAAAGTGAATATGCTTGGTTCCAAAAATGAACTCATCTGTCTCTTTTTGTTTCTTTTTTCGAATGTGTGCTACAATCACTTTCTATTGGGTGACCAGAAACCATAGTACCATCATGAATTCCCACCTTCATCTCTTCCCTGCAGACTTTGGAAGACTGACTTTTTGTGCTGCATCAGCTATGCTCCTTGCCTTCTAGCTCATGGTAGTGTTCAAGCAGTGAGAGGTGCTAAAAGGTACTGGCAGCAAGGGAGAGTAATATTTATTCTGTGGGCTCCCTCTCTCATGGCTGCAGGTAGACAGCAGCTGAGTTGCTGGACCATTGATCAGAGCCCATCCTGGGCAGTCCTCCCCTCAGTTACAGGCTCCCTCTCCAAACCAAGGTAACTGCTCTTTCCTCTGGCCCTTCATATCTGGAGACGGCAAGTCTTGCCCTCTATTACCAGCCTCGTGGTTCTACCACATCTCTTGTTAGGTTTGCTTTATCCCTGCTTATACTTTGTCAATAATCAATTCATTGATATCTACTCAATCAACATCTTTGAGTGTCCTGTGTCCTGCCATGACCTTGACTAATACAGTAACTCACTGTAATCAAGGTGAAAGCTGTGTGTAAAATCAAAGCCTAGAAACGGGAGTTTTGGGGGAGGACTAAGTCAACACACATGTATGTCATGTAACTAAGAAATGGATGGTATCATATCTCTATTAAATTCTGTGTACTGTTTAAAATAACTTGGCCACAAATGTTAAAATAAAACAGTAGTAGACTGAAAGCAACTTTGTTCATTCCCTGCTTAGAGACTGATTTCACCCGAACGGATCCAAAAATCATCATGACAAATAAGAATTTAAATTTTCTTACTTTCTTGCTGAATGACCTTGGACTGGTCACTTCACTTTTGTAAGTCCTACCAATGCTTTTCAAAGGGGTTCAGCGGTGTACCCACAGAGGAGACCAGGAGAGGTTCAGGCCAAGGTTAATGAAAAGGGACTGAGACCCACCTGGGTAAAGATGGTGGCTGCACAGAGAGTGGTTGGGGGCTTGTTTTTATACTGGCTGTAGGGGAGGGAGATTCCACAGGTTGCTGGAAGGCCTTTGTGGGCTAGGGTCTTTTAGTGGAACTCTTGGGTCAGGGCCGGTAGGCCTTTTGTTCTGGGAAGGGTTTAGACACTTAACACTTCCATGGAACAAACTATATTTGCACTCTATGTAAGTACTGAAAGAACATTTGGCCCCACTGAGTGAGACAAACCTATCCTTGCATGCACTGTCTGTGATGAGATCTTTTGACGATAGAGTGAACAACTGGGTAGAACACAATACTATTTCAGTATTTATTTAAGATAACGTTCTGTTTTCCAGAACCTCAGAAAGAGCTTCAGAAGATTTGGGAAGGTGAGGAAGGAACAGAAACATTCTCTTTCTTTCTGTCCTCACTTCTGTCAGCAAAGCAGCAGCCCCCAAGTATTCTAAAATAGACACAGCCTTCAAGAGATGAGGGAAGATCATGAAGATCTTGCATGAAGCTCGTGTCCCTAATCGGTGTGAAGTCAGGAACGAGCTCTGCCACGTGAATAGGAAGGACTAGAGCAGAAGAGAGAGAGAAGAGTGGATAGCAGCCCCTGGTGCTGAGATCAGCAATGGAGGACACAAGCTGCAGAAAGTTGCCCGGCAAAATGGACAACAAAGAACATAATCAGAACTGTTCTGTGACCTTTGTCACCTGGAACTTCCTAGAGGAAAGGCTTCATGGTGTGCGGGTGAGAGCCCCAGGCCAGAAGACAGAATAACTGAGTTCTCATCCTGGTTCCGCCACTTCTGCCACTTACAAGTCCGGTGCATTCGTGCAAGTTCATGATTTCTCAAATCTCGTTTTTCTCATTTGTAAATGGAAAAAAATAGAATTTTTCAATTTTTTGTAGAGACCGGGTCTTGCTTTTGCTTGGGCTGGTCTGGAATTTCTAAGTTTAAGTGATCCTCCTGCCTTGGCCTCCCAGAACACTAGGATTATAGGAGTGAGCTATCATGCTGGCTTGTAAATAGAAATAATTTTTATATCACATTGCTCTGTAAAGCTTAGTGGCTGGATGGCTTTCTTGCCTGGATATTTCCTTACCTCTCCCCACCCCCACTTTATTTTGCTTTATTTTTTTTTTATTTAGTAGAGATGGATTTTCACTATGTTGCCTTAAGTGGGACTCAAAATGGGCTCAAGCAATCCTCTCACCTTAGTAGCTGGGACTACAGGCACACACCTCTGCATCTGGTTTTCCTAAATCTCTTTTTTGATAAAGGACTCTATGTACATGTTTCTCCAGATATTATATATATAATTTAGCAATTTTCTATCAATTGCTGTTGAAAGATTTCTTTCTGCTGACATCTGCAATATTGGTGGGAAAAAAAGATGGTGATCATATGCTTACATGATACATGGCTCTCAATAGCTTTTAGACTTTTGTATTTTGAACACACACATATGCACACACTCATGCAAGACAGAAAGTGAGCACCTCTAGCAGTGCTTTTTA